>CAVNYN010212759.1:0-26998 GCA_963692815.1 Nyctanthes arbor-tristis
TAGATCACAGACCTGTATACTTGAGCACGGACTAAAAGCTTGTTCTAGTCATTCAGCGTGAATTCCTCGACTTGGGTGCAGACTAAAAACTTGTTCAAGTCATGGTCAAGTGCTACATCGTAAGTTTGAAGCTTGTTCTAACTTAGATCACAGACCTATATACTTGAGCGTGGACTAAAAGCTTGTTCTAGTTGTTGAGCGCGAATTCCTCGGCTTGAGCGCTGACTAAAAGCTTGTTCTAGTCATGGTCAAGTGTTAGGCCGCTAGTTAGAAGCTTGTTCTAACTCAGATCACAAACATGTATACTTGTGCGCAGACTAACAGCTTGTTCTAGTCGTTGAGCGTGAATCCTCGACTTGAGCACAGACTAAAAGCTTGTTCTAGTCATGGTCAAGTTTTGGGTCGCAAGTTAGAAGCTTGTTCTAACATAGATCGCAGACCTGTATACTTGAGCATGGACTAAGAGCTTGCTCTAATCATTGAGCGTGAATTTCTCGACTTGGGTGCAGACTCAAAGCTTGCTCTAGTTATAGTCAAGTGTTAGGTCGTAAGTTAGAAGCTTGTTATAACTTAGATCGCAGACATGTATACTTCAGCGTGGACTAAAAGCTTGTTCTAGTCGTTGAGCGCGAACTCCTCGACTTGAGCGCAGACTAAAAGCTTGTTCTAGTCATGGTTAAGTGTTAGGTCGCTAGTTAGATGCTTTTTCTAACTCAAATCGCAAACATGTATACTTGAGCGCGGACTAAAAGCTTGTTCTAGTCGTTGAGCGTGAATTCCTCGACTTGAGCACAAACTAAAAGCTTGTTCTAGTCATGGTCAAGTGTTAGGTCGCAAGTTAGAAGCTTGTTCTAACTTGGACCGCAGACCTGTATACTTGAGTGCGGACTAAAAGCTTGTTCTAATCGTTGAGCGCGAATTCCTCGACTTGAACGCAAACTAAAAGCTTGTTCTAGTCATGGTCAAGTGTTAGGTCACTAGTTAGAAGCTTGTTCTAACTTAGATCACAGACCTGTATACTTGGCTATTGCGGATTCGCCTTGTGTTCGCGTCGAGAGGGAGATGTTACATCAGAATAAACATTCATCTTTCGAATTAACTGTTGGGTCTCAAAATTATGGCTGATGCACATAAGCGTATTAATTTTTTAGCCATGGCCTGGCAGTTGGTATACAAAAGATTTGAGAAAGTACAAAATGTAGAATTAATACCCGAATTTCACCCTCTTTTTCTTTCTATTTCCTATGCATGGGTTGACCTCCACGACCGGGGTGGGAGGATTACTCCCCCTTCAAGGCTGGATGAAGAAGTTAGTCCGGCCTTGCTGCTGTGCCTCACGTGCTGACACTTGGTTGTGGAGTTTAAGAGTGATGGACACTTCAGCCTGTTGACTCTGGGGCTAATTGTTCGAACTTCTGTCAAGGCAGTTGTTTCTTCTGCGTAATCCAGGCTGCATTCCCTTGATCGGAAGACTGGTTGCCTAGAACTATAGCCGTCCCATAGCAAGTTGGGAATTTAATAACGTAGTGGTAAATGGAGATCGCGGCTCTAAGCTCGTACAAAATTGGACGACCCAGAATGGCTTTGTGGTTCGAAGGTACGTCCACTATAATGAAATCCGCCATTATTCTCCTTTTGCAGGGCTCATCCCCTAGTTCGATAAGGTATGTGATTTGGCCCTTTGCTTCCACATAGTCTCCAGTAAAACCCTGAAGCCTGGTACCATATGGCCTTAAGCTCTTTGGGTCTATTTTCATTTGTTGGAAAGCTCGCCAATAAATGATGTTCACAGTGTTGCCATTATCCACCAAGGTCTTGTGGATTTTAACGCCAGAGATTGGCATAGTGATGACCAGAGCATCTGCGTCAGGGTGTAACACGTCGTAAGCATCTTCGTTGTAGAAAGAGAAGTAGCTAGTTCGAGAGATTGGGGGTTGTGCCGTGAGCAGGTGGTAACAATTCTGGGCTTCTCTCACGAGACCTCGCCTCTGTCTCTTGGAACCCTCCATGCCATTACTTCTGCCGAGAAGTACGCGGATTTTGGCTGGAGGCTGGTTCCGTGGGAGCTGGGCATTAAGGTCTGTATGGGAACGAGCTTGTCGGTCCTACCCTTGGTGATTCGCCATGTATTCCCTCAGGTACCCCCGTTCGATTAGCTTCTCAATCTCTTGTTTGAGATGCCTGCATAGGTCCGTGTTGTGACCCATACTTCGATGATACTTACAGTATCTAGACTGGTCGGCATCCTTCAACGGCTTCCTTTAGGGCCTTGCCTTGGGTAAAATTGGATCATTTTACAAGATGTTGAAGATGTGTTCAACTGAGGCGTTGAGCTTGGTGAAGGGCTTGATCGAGCTGGAAGACTTCTCGCCACGTCACGAGTCCTTTTTTGCCTTATGGTCCTTCCATTCATCCTTTGGGTTTTTTCAACTCACGAAGTTCCTTCAATGGCCTCCTCGGCGCTAATGTATTTCTCAGCTTGCCTCAGAAGCTCCTTATAGGTGCTCAGAGGATTTTCGTGCATGGCTCACCAAAAGCGAATGTCTTTGTAGAGGCCTGATTTGACCGCGATCAGAAGCGATTCGTCTGCCACTTTTTCCATGGTCATGACCCGTTTATTGAAGCGGTCCAAATAGTCTTTGAGCAGTTCTAATTTCTCTTGCTTGATTGTCCCCAACATCTCCTTGGAGATGGCCCTAGCCTTGGACCCCATAAATTGGGAAGTGAACTCGGAGGAGAGCTACTCCCAACTTTGCATGGACCCTAGGGCCAAGTTGTCATACCACGTCTGAGCATTACCTTCCAAAGTAAGTGCAAAAGCTTTACACATGGTGGCACTTGTGGCATTCTGCAACTCCATCCAGGACATGTATCGGTGAAGATGCGTGATTGGGTCTGACTCTTTGCAATAGGTCCCTATCTGAGAGAGCTTCATTTTGGGCTGCATGACGGCTTCACGGATGAAGGGGTCAAAAGGGGATGGCCTTCCCCACAAGTCGTTCGCTACCTTCCCTTTGGACTGTTTCTGTTCGAGGTCGCTCAGCCATTTCCCCAGCTCGTCTAGCTCGAGGATCTACTGAGGGGCTGGTTGTTGGCCTCACAGCGTCTTTGGATGCAAGCTGGAAGCATGACTGTCATGGTTCGTAAGCGTAGGACTTCTCCTCCTCTGTCTTCGTTCCCTCGGTCGCATAGGTTCTGGCGACCTTGGATGTTTGGGACCTTCCTGAGGGCGAGGCCCTAGCCTGGTAAACACACTGCTTCTGACTGTGTTTCTCGTAGGAAGTGGTACAGCTCTCACGTTGGAAGCTGGCTGATCAAAGTTTTGGGTCAAAGTGAAACTTAGCCTCCTTCTGACATGTTCCCTTTGAGGGTTAGCCCTTACTGGAGACCTTTCAACGTTTTCAGCACGCCAAGAAGAGTTGCCACAAGAGGAGGATCCCATCGTGCACTGTTGAGAAGCTGGTGGGCTATGCTGTTGCAACCGCTGGACTTCTTCGGCGAGGGCCTCCACATGTCCCTGAAGAGTTTCTGTCTCTGTTGTAGCTGCTGGCCGTGAGGGGCCGGCACTGGCAGTAGCTCGATTTTTTCTAAACCCGTGGAGCAGTCTGACATCACTGGTTCTTGTCTTTTGACTCTCGGAGTGTCTTCCACTCATTTCCTTTTACCGGAAGTTAGATTTCACTGAAAGTTTGCTTTACACAACTTTTTGTAAGTTTCCCACAGTCGGCACCAATTTGTTGATGCCAAATTTCGCTTTCGACTCAACAAACAAGATTTGTATTCGCGGGGAATTTATATTCTAATTGGTATGAGCAATAAATACAGAAAAGGCGAGGACTGTTTGTAATCTTCGAGATAAATGGAAGACTATAAATGTATAAAGACAAGGAGAATGAGGTTTGGGTGTCGAACCCTTTCTCACTTTTGTTTGCCTCTCTTTATAGTATATATTTACTTATTTGCATGGAATAATGATTACATATATTTAATGCCGAACCCATAAGGATGACGTAAGTGTCAAATCGGTAGGGGTTGATCCTTCACTCTTTTTACTAACGGTTGTTTAAGCCATGCGTGGGGTAGGTAACCACCGTTTCACATTTAATGCTGGCGTCCTATCATCCGTACATGATGAGATTTCCTACGTGGGTTCCCATGCTGCTATCTAGTGGGCTAGCTCGTTAGGTCGTGGTGCTACGTTGGGGCGTTACGAGCTTGCTATCTTGGTGCCCAAACTCCCGGGACGGTAAGAGCGCTTGGAGAAGATGTTCACCGTCAGGTCGCTGAATCAGATCTCCAGGTTTCCTGGTCGTCAGGTCACCAGGCCGTTGGGTTAGGTGAGGCGCTTAAGGCCTGTTTCCAAGACCACCCTATACCTGTTGGCCTTTGACCCTCTCTGACTCTTGCGACCTGGTGGCTACACGTTTAATCATTCACCATTAGATTTGTAACACTATTTTCGTAAAAAGTGACAATCAAGCGGGCCTTGCACATGTTTTGATTTAAAAACTATCTTTGACTACAAATCCTTGTACACAATAGAATCGTTGTAGTGTATATATGAACTCAACTATAGTTTCCAATATTTGCTCGGTCATTGACCCAATAACTGTACTGGGCTAATGGTTTCTTGTTGAACCGGTAGATCATTGCTAAATCGGTTGCAAATTCAAGTATGAGTAATTATTTTACCACTATATTTTTCTTCCTCACACCGCATTATAAACACACCACAATTTGAAAAATAATTTTTATAACTAAACCACTAATGATTTTTTAAATGTCTCCCAAACCTTTACTTATTTAATTTAATTAGATAATAATAGAAGGGATAAAGATTTTGCAAATCACAACTTATTCATTTTGCAACTCTGGGCCAAAACCAAAGTGTGATTTTTGTAGGAATTTTTGAGCCTCCAGAATATGAACTTGAAGATAGCAATACAAAATTATATTCTTCTTTTCTATTGAGCTAATTCACATAAGAGGAAGTTAATTAATATTCAAACAAAAGAGAAAGAAAAATATTCACGTTCATGTTTGTACAGAAATTCGACTGGATTGGGGAATGCATTTTGCTTTCGGCTTCAAAATGCTCAAAAATTTTATGCCTAAAAATGATTATTTCCTAAGTTTTTAATTAAACATAATGGTTAAAGAATTTCTATGCCTTCATTGGGAAACCTTATCCTATATTCCTTTAAACCAATACAGTGACATATGCAATGAATGGAAGCAAAATTGCCAATTCTGCTTTTCATATGAAATTATAATATTAATTAAATTTATTCTTTATTTCTTCTATAAATCCAATTTCGTAGGTTTATGAATTGAGAGAATTTTCTGACAAATGACTTAAGATGGTGTAGGAAAATTGGCTTATTAATGAGGGTAATAGTTGCTGGCGATTTATTTTTGAACAAAGTAAAGGAAAATTTTCTTTTCAATTCTTACAGCTTTGTATTAGTAAAAATAAAATAAATTGATTAGGTTTTTTTGGTGCACGTAGGAGTAAGAAAATTGGGGGGGGGGAAGGAATATTTATATTAAGAATGAGATGATTATTTATGTCATTTTAATTTTGGCCATTTTAGTATCTTTAAAAGACGTGGTGAGATTAATAAAAAAACTTAGTGTCAATATAACTAGCTTTCAAGTATATATGATGAATAGTAGTATTTTTGAGTGGAAACACGCGAATATAGCAATATATAAGTGAAATTTGTTAACAAAAGAGCAAGCGGAAAAAAAAAGAATTGGTACAATGGTTTAAAAGCTACTTTTTAATATGTAGGTTAAGAGTTCAATCCTTCAACATTACAGTTGTAACAATTTTTTAATGAAAAGTGACAGCCGGTGTAGCATGGCATTGTACGCAATGGTGCCATATAGAGCTTTAGACGGGAAAAATCAGCAAACTGTGAAAGACAATTTTACAATTGCGCAAGATAACTGTGCTATTATATAGATATAGATTTTGAATTCTAATCATTAAATAGGAACAAATTAGAAACATGGATCACAAAATATATCTTTCCTATAAATTTCTTAAACCTCGTGAAAAAGCAAATGAGACCAAATAATTAGGACGAGGGTAGTATATAAAACTACATGCAAATTTCATGACTTGGCTATTTTTAATTGAGAGTCGAGCTCCCCTATAGAGCTCTATTTAACCCTATAGAGAAACCTAGCTTGTCTCATTTCTCATTCTCATTCATGTAGCCTAGTTTTTTCCCCATAAAATTACGTATGTCACTTGAAAAGTAAATTTTACAAACATTTTTGTTTTTTGTTTTTTTAAACTCTTATTCAGTATTCCGTTGTAGCCCTTTGGCAAATACGGAAAAAAACTTTTCAAAAGAAAGGAGGAAAAAGCTCTTACTATTGTAAATTATTTAATTATATTGTGAATGACTATTGTACACCCAAAACCCTAGACCTGTATTTATAAATATAGGTGTTGGATTCTCGTACTGATACACACATAATTCTTGAGTTTTTCACTATTTTCACAGTATTTTTCGTATTTTTCGTTCTAGTTCATAACACATTGTTAGGACGATATGTTCTTCAATTATTTTACATTTATGTTTTTATGATGACTCATGAATGAAATCATAATTAATATGATTTTCCTTCAAAAAGTCGGGTGCCAAGAGATTGAATTTTCTTCTTCGCATATGAGACGATTTAATTTATTTTATGGTGGTGTTTATGTATCATCTTATCGGGATCTTCTTCCAATTTAATGGTGAGATGGATTCTAATATAGTTTATGAAATAATATACCAATTTAATGGAAATATATTTCTAAGATATCCATGGAACGGTCTACCAGTTTAATGGTAAGATTCCTTCCAAATTTTGTAAAATTATTATAGATTTTTCAAGAAAGATGTTGATGTATTGAGATAGCAGATGCTAAACACGATTTTCAAATTTTGACTAGAAGTGATTCATGAAATTAGATCACAATATTTATTTTACCTTGGACTGCTAATATTCAATTTCAATGAGTTTTTAGCATCCAATTGTTTATGTCATGTCGATAATTGCTTTTTTGGTTTTCCATATGAAGGAGATTATGAATTCTCTCTTGATTGATCATTTTCTTGAAATAATTGTGGCAGCCAATCATGTAACGGATGTAGATATGACAACCACTTTTATATAATTTTCATCCTTCCATGTCGTTCTAGAAAGGATATGATGTACTACTATACATCTATGTGTTGGAATTTGTAATATTGGATTATTATCATTGCATTATAATAATTCCCAAAAAATTAAAATAATATCTAATTAAATATTGCAGAAGAATATGATTGGCTCTATAACAGCCCTTATATGTGTGAATTATTGTGATTTCCTAAAGAAACATAAATTCCATCTTTATGGATATTCTTGGATATTATTGATATAGAATGTTCCGTTGTGTTCTTGAAGAATCACAACTTATCCCTTGTTAAAAGTGTAATATGGTAGAATATAGTTTGTTCTCGAAATTATGAGATTTATTATAAATTGCGATTTCCTGAAGAAACCGCAATATTTATTCTAGAAGAATATATTATTATTTGATCCTGAAGAATCATACTTTTTATTTATTTATCATCATTATAATTGTTATTATTTGTGTTCCATTAGATTAGATGTTATTCATATTATTTACATTAGATATACATATTTATTGTATATATTAATTGTCATAATTGAGCTAATACGTTGTTACTCTAAAATTGGCACAATGTATTGGTATATTTCAGTTAAATATTACTTTTTCTTGGAAAACAATATAAATATCTATAAATATCAAATACTAAATATTTTTGAAGATCTTTTAGCTATTGTTCCGAAAGTAACAATGTTTTAAATCAATACTAATTAACAATGAAAAGTTGACATTGCTCCTCAAGAGCCCGTTGTTGTATGATTTAAATTTACTGCAAAAAATTTATTCATTATTCTTGGAGAATCACATTAGCACTAGTACTTTAAGATAATTTTGTTCCCATTATTGTGATTTCTTGAAGAAAGAAAAATATCTCAAATTTATTAATAGTCTGGAAGATTATTAAGATATTTTTATTTATAAGAGGATTCATGATTTTATCTCATATTCTAAACGAATATGTTAGGCCTTACAAGAGTTATGGAACATGTTATCTATTAGATTTCTTGAAGAAATACTATAAAAATAATATTCTAGTTGAATATTTTGTTGTGCTCTCAAAGAGCAAAACATGTGAGATTCATTATAGTGTTTTCATGAACAAATGCATAATATATTGATATTCCTGTTGAATATTACAAAGTGAAAAATTATATTACGTTTAATATTTCAATGATTCATTTTATTAAATTTTAAATGATTTTGAAGAAGTAATAGCTTAACTAGGTTGATATTACTTTGGAAGAGTAGATTTATATGAATCTAGATTGAAATAGTAATATATTACTCTTGAAAAATGTCATTGTTATAAGTATTCTGTAAGAATATAGAATCATAATGATTCTAGGTTTCAATTGATTATATACTCATAAATTTTGTATTTGAAATCCTGAAGATTTCATGAATATATCTTGTTAAAGAATATTTTATTGTACTCGTGAAACATCACAAATCTCGACAAATATCACAAGTAATCTTATGTCACAAATATAGTGATATTTCCGGATTGATTTTGGTATAGATCCTGAAGATGTTATATTAAAAATTTATGGACAATTATATAAAATCTGGTAGATGATATTGAATATATAGAACTAGAAGTTTAATTATTATTTGAAAACTTCAGAAGAGTTAATTCATATTAATTATCTTAATTTGTACTATAGAGTATTGATACAAATTTACTTGTTATATATTGAACAAGAAGTTTAATTCTAAGAGTATTTTATTTGGCGTAACTGGTCAGATCATCAAAGTTTAATTAATAATTAAAATATTGAGAATAATTTGGAGAACTTGAAGATTCTCAAAACTTATATATTGCTTGTTCACAAGGCCAACTGATTATAAAATCATCACTAACTAATTTTGGAGCATGATTCCAAATGTTTTGCAATAAATTCTAGTGTTTTGCCCGCACAAAATTCTTATAACTTCTAGCATTTATGTAATTTGATAAATTAACAATAAATAACCCAATAAAATTGTTGTCACCCAATTAAAATAGAAGTACAAACATTATGACTTACTAAAAGCATTAATTCAAGAATGTGACCACAACTTGAATTCACTTTCATTCCAAGGTTTGGATAAAGAAATATATTTGTAGTGCAGTTTAGCTGCAGAAACTTTAACTCTGTTGGTATCAAGACTACATTTTAGTTAGGTAATTAATTAGGAAGCGAATATAGATACTACAATTTATTTGCTATTGAGACTACTTAGAAAACCGAGATATTTTGTGGAATTACTTTTTGGTTGGACTATTTGTACTAAAATATAAAATTACTAGGACATTATTTCTTCTTATTTCCTTTTGATAAAAGGACAATTAGAAAATATAAAGTAGAACTCCACTTTATTTAAAGTATTTAAATCCACAACTCCGTTAATATCGTATTAGAAAGAAAATACATAGAGATAAAATTCTTCTTTTTATAAACATAATTATACTAAAAGATTTTACTTTAGAATACCACAATATTCCCACTTATTATATCATCATAAAGATTATTCTTCATAACCCCCAAGTTCCATTTCCTGTGACGCACAAGTAATTGCCATCATCTGGAGACACCATCCAAAAGCTTGAGTTATCCTTGTAAACTTTTCTTTGGTAAAATGGAAGGGGTGAAACAAAGGTCCAGTCAGCAATATTTACACATACAACATGATTTTTGAAAACATGATATAATTTAAAAAGTTTCCTTTTTCTTTTGGAAAACATGACACGTTCATCTTACCCCGAGTTTAATTTTGGGCCCTAATTGCACATGTTGATCTTACCCTGAGCGCTCATCGTAATCATAAGAAAAACATGAATCAGATATATATAAACTTGTAACATGCTCATGCACTTGAAAGCATGATCATGCGCGTAAACTTGTACATACCGCACATGACATGCCCAGTGTAAAAAGTGACATGTTAATCCGATTTAAGCATAGCTTGACTTGCAGAGGTAAGATTCAACTAGTGCAATCCATGAAAAATCGTTCATGCTCGTGGTGTACTTGTAACAACAACATCTTAGACATGGCATATGTAAGTACATGATTTCTAAGATCATAACAGTTCTTGTACTTCTCGTGAACGTGTAATGACACCATTTTATACATGACATATATAATATCTCATATAAAAATATTATACACATTTAACTTTATAAATATTGTATAAAATTTCACAACTCATAATTCAAAACACATAAAAAGATATCATGCTTCAAACCACATAAAATAACACATAAACAAAATTGCAAACATCAATAACATAACACATAAAAGAGATAATCTTTCAAAACACATAAGAGTGCACATAAAGGGATATAAACGTCACTCACAGTTACTTCCTTAATCGCTATTTTCAACTTACAATCAAGAGCATATTCATCGTCAAATTATGCCCCGTCAGGTATTAAGGCTTGGATTTATCAGGCATTGAGACTTAATCCTGTTTCAGCTTTTCCACTTGCTGGTTTTATGTGCATTTTAGTTCATCTCATAATTAAAATCTAATTTCTCTTTCCTTTAGGATGAGTCCTCATAATACTTTAAAGAAGTATAATGATTTCTTGAATTCTAACCTTAATTGGAATGACCTCAAAGTAATTCTTTCCTTCCCTCAATTTTATTTTCCTTCTTACTTTTTCCTACTATTTCTCCTTGTATTTTTTTCTTGTATGGTATTTGTGTTAGTATATCTATACTTAGGTAGTGAAAATAGTAAGAAAAGTGGGGAGAGGTGTTGAGAGAGAGAGAGAGAGAGAGAGAGAGAGAGTGTGTGTGATCCAGAGAGGGAGAAGAGAGATTGGAGAGTGCACTCATAATGAAAATTTTCCCTCTATTTATAGGAATTTGCGTCCAATGCCATGTTGCCAAGTGTTATTTTTAGATTGGCCATTATTAATCCATCTTTGCCCATAGAATTTATTTCCAAAACCATGTACTTAAAACCACGTGCTCAAAACCACGTGCTGCTGCTTAATTAATTTGAAATCTCATTTGAAGTCCATTTACTAAATTGAATTCTCATATAAGGTCCACAATTATGTATAATTTCATTTCGTAATGCTCTTTGTACAATTTATTTGAGTTATGAAATGACTTCTCTTCATCATACTTTACACATCATTATGAAGTTTTCAATATCCATTTTCATGTGGACCTAATAAAACTGAAATCCGACTCTTATAGTAAAAGTTATTAATGACCAAAGTATGGTAGTTTCCGGATTTTGTCATTCACATAAGCTATTTTCATAAATTGTTTTGTGATGATCTATTAATTACAATGGCAATTGGTTAAATCCTTCCTAAAGTAGACTTGTAGGTCTCCAAATTTGGCGTCGTATTCATCTTTAAATTCTCATTGAGTCTTATTGAAAATTCAGCCTATAAAATCGCCACTTAACTCATCTTATACATTGGTGATGTCTCGAGTGCTGCGGACTTGAAGTGTTAAGATCTGATTTCCAGCTTATACTTTTCATTAAGAAAAGCAGCCAACTGTCAACACCACAAAAATTAAGATGCAGAGACCTGAACCATTTTATCAAGATTTTCACTTTTATTATTTCATTTTCTTCCATTTTCTTCATTCTATAATTAATAATAATCATTTATTACAACATGTTACATCATGATTTTGGGTGGGTCGTTATCTAGGGTGAATTTTGTGAGCTCATTCACCTTTCGTGTAGACCTCTAGAATATATGATATGAATATTTGGATCCACTATAGATCACATATACCTCACACCTCGTACCTCAAGTTTCCAAGATTGTTTGCTTGAACTAGTTGGTGAGTTATATCCCAAGATTATTAATTATTCATATGTTTTTTGGGATATTTCATTGCCTATGATTTAGCAAATTTAATTCGTAAATGCCTCAAGTTATTTGTTATACTATTTAATGAGAACAATCATTTATGGTTGAGTGAAGTCAATATTTCATAAGTAGCAGTGACATTCTTAATAAATTTTCCAAATATAAAATTTATATGACCTTTTATAGTTAGCTTACAGACGGAAGCCTCCCTTTGCTAAAGGTTGAAAATGCGACTTATGTATAATCACACCACCGCATAATTGAAATGAGTATTTTTGAATGCTGAGAATACATATTCGGGCTTGAATCCCTTTTGGATAGCATTTATTTTTCTTAAAGGATGATATGTTACAATATGATTTGTCGACTGTTGTTTCATTTGCTAAGTCTTCTCAGCATTAGGGGGAGGAATTGATAATTGATAACAAATATATGAAATGTGTGTTTGTAATTCTCGTATATTATAATGCAAACCTGAAGTTTGTAAGATAGTTTGCATTTCGTATTACTAACTATATGGTTACCAATATTATATACCAAGTTAAATGCTCCAACTTAGATTGATATAAATTCCTATAAGAGGATTTGAGATATTAACGGCATGCCTAAAGTGTTGTGTGGTTGATTCCAAAATAAATATATGAAAATAGAATATGGAGCAAATAGTTTGTGTGATGGTCATATTGAGGCATAATACTCTAGAAAAGTATATAGACATAACTAATCAGAAAACCCTTGAAGAGGTTCAGATACCTGAAATTAGTAAAATAAAAGAGATCTTGAAGTGTTATGTCTACACTAGAAATCAAATGGAATCGATAAGAATAGTTGTCGATAATAAATAAATATTAATGAGCTCAATGATTGTGAGGATGTTGAATTAATTTTTCATCAAAAAAATTAATAACATAGAATATTGACCAAAATAAAAAGCTGCAATCCAGTAGATTGCTATATGTTAAGACTAGTAGTCTAGTCATTTGAAAATATATATCGAGTCAGTAAAATATCAATAGGTACTTATGTGGAAGTATCATTAACTATGAGGTGGTACAGTTGAAATATAGAGTTCTGCTTAATTGATAATATATAAAAATATCATAAATCCATCAATATCTAAGACAAAAGTTGCGGTGTCTATAGACACCGCAATTTTCCTGCCCTTTTCACGTGGTGACTAAACTACACTCTTGCGGTAAAAGCGGATTACCACATTTTACTATCTTTTTTTTGTTTCTTTCCCCTTTTAAATCTTCATCCGTATTAGGGAAATCTTATATCTCCTACCATATCAGGCCATCTTCATTGATAGGGTTTCCATTTCTGGGCATCTCTATCTTTGAAGTTTCAAATTGTATTCATAGATGTTTCCCTAATCCATTATGTCTTCTTCGTTTTTATCATAATCCATTTTAAGGAATTTGCAATTTCCTAAATTACCTAAGTTTTTCAAATTTTTTCATTATATATCCTCATTCGAGTTAGGAAATGTGAAATATCAACCAAATCCTCTCAGATTATACTCCAATCTATACATTTATCCAATTCTATTTCTGATCTTTGGTAAATTAATTCCAAATGAGTTCTTAGACTTTTTCCGTTCCAATTCAACTCAGTGTATGTTTCCAATTTCCTTACTTTTTACTGATTTACATATCTGCAATGCCTGATGTGTAAATATGTATGTATAAAAGATATTAGGCAAGTTATAATAGAGCATTTTACATGGAATTTAGTTTTGCAAGTTATAATAGAGCATTTTACATGGAATTCAGTTTTTAATTAATACATAGCCATCCTATTGTAGCAGGACAATATATTCAAGTAAGTTGATGGAATAAAATTTATACATTATGTTCCAAAAAATTTTATTTGAGTTTTCTTACATCGACTTTGAAGAGAGTAGTCTTAGTTGGGACATTTCTTTTTATTAGTCAGTTACGACAAGAAGAGTTTTTTTTCCACTTTTGTTAAAGACCGTGTTCATGTGTTAAAATGAGCACCTCTCGCACGCATTTTTGTATTGAATTATCATATTCATCTCAGATGAACACTACAAGAAATCAGCCCTATTTTGTGGTAGGGAAGACATAATCAAGCATTTCTCCATTTTTGCCTCTCTTAAATTTGTCAATTACATGACGCGCAGCAAGAATTAAGCAATAATGCATTTTGAAATCTTTACTCATTATAATGCTGCCGTCATTCGCCTCGTCACCCCCACCACCGCCGCCAGTATCTTGTGAACAAGTTTTGACCAGTAACGACAAGCGGTTCTTTTCCAACTTCACATCCCTTGCTTATAATTGCTCATTAAATCAAATTCATTAGTTTTTGTTTTGGTATATTAAAAGAGACAGGATTGTTCAGAAAATGAGTGAGAATGCTGTTGTTGGAAGCTCTTATTAAAAACATGGTTTTCTTCTTTCTTTTAAAATGACATACTTGGACTGTGAAAGACAACTTTATTTTAAAATGTTGCAAAGGCTGCAACCTTCTTTCATTTCTGTTGATATTATTGTGTACCAAGGTTTGTACTTTGGAATCTATGTTTCTTTTAAGCTCGTAGTGCTGACTCGAAAGATGCAGGTTAGTACAATTAACTCATCTCATAGCATTATAGATAATTATTTAAAACACGTAGAATGGAAATGTGAGTAGAGATGTATTTGGGATTTAGATCTGATTCTTATCATATAATAGCATAACATTTGGATCAATTGATAGGAGCTGAGTGATACAATGCTTATGCATATTTCATAATTGTTATACAGATTGGAGAGCAATGTTGTCAATTTCGTGCATTGTCCACTGAATATTGCCATATTATTGTGAATACAAGATATCTTCTTTGCTAGCTTTTGCTCTTAATATGCTTATCTCAAATGGGTGCTGGTCTTATCCAATTGACACAAGTCACAAAAGAATGATGATGACATCCGGTAAAGCTGTGAAGCAGAGGAGCTCAATGGATGCATTTACTAAGATCCTCAAAATCAAAGGTGCAAAATCTTTGTTCAAGGGTGCTGGCGGCCTAGCTCAAATATCCTTCGTGCCATTGCTGGTGTTGGTATGCTTGTTGGTTATGACAAGCTTCAAATGATTGTGTTGGGAAGAAATATTGCTCAGGTCTTGCTTAAATAACATCAATATATCAATTCCTTTAGTAATAGAGATGGTGGTTCTTTGGCAAGGTGGAGAAAGAAGGAGAGAAGAGAAATTATAAATAGTAAACATATTAATGTATTTATTAGGTTAGGATTGTTTAACTTCATTTATTTTATATTTCAAGTAAAACAGATTTTACGGGTTGCAGTTTACAAAATTAGTAAATAACTTTTGATTGGTCATTTTGTCGTTAAATATTTAAAGTCTTTCTTAATCTCATGATGTTATGCATATTTGATTTTATCATCATTGAGTTTCACTATTGGAACTTATTTCTTAAAATTTTTTTTTCCTTCCCGTGCATCGCAGGGGTGTTAAATTAGTATGGTATAATCCCCAAAAGATTTGATATGCCTGATGCATATAAAGAATTGTAAGTTCTTGTATAGAAATGGAAGATACGCGTTGTATTTTTTCCCTTGACTGAGGTTTTGCCCATTGGGTTTGGGTTTTCCTAGTAAAGTTTTTAACGAGGCAACTTTAACAACGTATCAAAGAATAATGTATTTTTCTTTCACTTGGATTTTTTCCCACATGGTTTTTTTCCATGTTAGGTCTTAAATAGCGGCTTTTGTTTCCAGAAATTAGAGGACCATGAAAACATTAATCATGGAAAGTACAGGAGAACCTATTAGAGTAGCGTAACACAACTATGAAAAAATGGAGTGAAATTTGGATTTTTCTAATAAGAGATTGAGGAAAGAAATCTATAAATGTTTTGATGAGAAAGATTGGAATTCATAGGAGAAATAATACCTCTCCGCCTGTTTTTCCAATTCATCTACCACATATTGCACCCTTTCAGCTATTTTCTACATCGTCTCTGCTGCCATATCGACCTCCTATGTACAAAAACATCACCACATTAGAATCAGATCAGCCCCAAAAATATTGTCATATTCGAATATTGTGTTCTTTTTTATCCCTATCATCACAGAATATTGCGTTCATTATTTATCCCTATCAACACCAATAACTGGTGAAACAGTAATGGAACTATTACCATAGAACCTGCAACCTGAATTATGAGATTTATCAAATCTGTTGCATATGTTGCACAGAAGTCTTGAATACGCTACAATTTACTTGAATCCGCTGGAAGTGAGGCCAAGATCCTTTAATTGCCGAGACTCCTATGTATTCTCAAATAAAAGTCTGCATAGGACTAACTTAATTTGGGCGGGAAAAGTGGGATGGGGTCCGCTCTTGCTCAGCATCCTTAAGAGTGAAATGTAGATATCTATTAACTTTATACAGTCATTTTACATTTAAAGAACTCCTTTGGCTCTACAGTTCCAGTTTCCACATTCACCCTTTCATTTTCTTCATCTCTTGCCCAAAGCACCAAACATAATACTAAAAACTAGGGCTGGACATCGAATCTGGAAACCCGGGAAAACCGACCCTATCGACCCGATTTGGGCAAATCAGGCCTGGTTAAACGGCCCAACAGATCTGGGCGGGTGGGAAATGTAGAACCCGACTTGAGTCTAGTCGGGTTCCAAGTTTAGTGGCTGGAACCCATTGAACCCGGCCTGGAAGCCTCGAGTTGGGTTCGACCTGATTTATTTAATATATATATATATATATATATTTGTTCTTTAAATAAAATCGTGCTTGCCTTATTGCCTATTTGAACATTCCATTTGACAATTTAATGAAAAAGGCTAAAACTATGCAATTTGACAATTTTTTTATCAATGGAAGCACCACTCAACTCAACCCTAGGTCCCAAAATTTGACAACCTTTCATCAATGCAAGCATCCCCAAATTCTACAGCCGCCGCTGCCTTTGATCTGTCGCCGCCGCAGTGTCCCTTCAGCTGCCGCCGCTGTTCCGCTCCCACTGCTGCTGCTGTCTATTCCGCTAGCGTTGCTGTCTGTTTGCGCACCCGCCACTGCTGTGCTGTCACACACTCGCTCACCCGCCACCACTTGTGCTGCCACTGCCTTGTTGTCCACTCGCGCATCCGCCACCACCTATGCCGCCGCCGCTGCCAGATACCCCTTCCACCCTTAATTTATTTTTGCGCCTTTGGATTCTTTTTTTGTGCCTTTGGATTCCTACAAGATTTTAGGATAGAAAACTAAGGTTTTTTTTGGTTCTCTCATGCAATGAATATAGCTATGTAAGGCAATGAATTTGGGCTTATTAACTTTTTTCTTCATTTTGGGCTTGTTGCTTAATGGACTGGTAATGATGGCCTAAAAACCGGTAACCCGAGTCAACCCGAGTTGATTCAAGTTGACTCAGGTTTCAGCTCGGTTCCAAAAACGCCAACCCGACTATTGTCGGGTAGTGTTCTAGTTGGGCCTAAACCCTGCTTGACCTGTCCGACGCCCAGGCCTACTAAAAACTTATATCCAATTATTCTTGCAAATCTTGAAAACCAACCTCTAGGTCACCTTTCTATAGTCATATTTATTTTATTTGAGACCTAAAATTTGAGTGCAGAGAGAAAGAGCATATCGAGTCGGATTCCAAGGAAGAAAAGAAGAATAGGAAAAGAAAAGAAAGAACATGTGGATTTGTTACCTAAAGCATTGCCCTGATGTCGAACTTCAAAAAACCAAATTGGTTTGGAATGGAAATTTGGGAATTAGGACCCGTTCGCGGGTATCTCAGATTTTTTATTAACTTATATTTAGTTTGGATTGGAAAAATTAGGGTGTATACCTTATTTAAAAAAAAAAAAAAATAGAAAAACACGTCGTTCCTCCACAAGACGTAAAAACACGGCCTATTCATGCGTTGGCCCATGCCGATTTGACTTGTTTCTCAATCAAGAAACACAATTGATTCAATCGACCGTGTTCGGCTATAGTTAAAGCTATTTAATAATAATAATAATTACTTTACATTTTTTTTTCTTTTCTTTTCTTTTCTTTTTTTTTTTTTTTTAAACGTTCTTGATCATTTGTTTGGTTATTCTTCTTCATTTTTAATTCGTAAGTTTTATATAATTGAAAAAAGTGACGACTAATTTATATAAATTAAAAAACCACATTTCTTTAAAAGTCGCATTTATTTAAAAAGTTACACACATATATAGAGATTACAAGAACAAAAAAGTCACAATAGAAAATTATAAAATTACATTTAATTAAAAAGTCACAATGTATAATTCAGAAAGAAACTCTTAATTAAAAACTCACATGTACATAGAGGCACAACACGCCTTCTAGCAAAAGCATGATAAATTTTCGTTATGCAACTTTTAAGATCAAAAGTTACACAACACGCGATTTTTGTGTAAATTTATGATTTTAATTTGTATGCAACTTTTCAATTAAAAAGTTACTTAAGATGTGACTTTTTAAAAATGACTCTAAATCATATATAGTAAATGTCAAATAATTTTTATGCGACTTTTTAAAACAAAAAATTACACAGCACGCGATTTTAGTATAAATATATGATTTTAATTCTATATCTGACTTTTTAATTAAAAAAGTTACATAAGATATGACTTTTTGAAACCGAATCAAAGTCACGTATGCAGTAAATGTTAAATAATTCTTACGTAACTTTTTAAAATAAAAGTTATGACACTCGATTCTTGTGTAAATTTAAGATTTTAATTTGAATACGATCTTTAATTAATTGAAAAAGCTACATAGGCCGTGACTTTTTAGAATTGATTCTAAGTGATCACGGATGTCATAATTATTAAGTGACTTTTTATAACAAAAATTACATAGCACGTGATTTGTGTAAAACTAGGATTTTAGGATGTATGTGACTTTTAAAGGTTTTTTATATGTGAACTTTTGATTTAAATGTGATTTTTTTAATATATGACTTTTTTAATTAAGTGTAACTTTTTAATTTTTTTATGTGACTAGCTAATAAATGCGTTTTTTCAATATCTAATTTTTCTACATACTTCCTCCGTCCCAAAAAAATATTCCTCTTTCATTTTTCACTTAGATTAAGAAAATAACATTTAATGTTATTGGAAATGTATAATTTAACAATATATTTCTTAACATAATTTTCGATTTATTTAATATTTCACTTTAGTTATTCTTTGTTGTTGATTACTATGCACAATAAATGAGGTATATTAAAAAATTAAAAAATTAACTTAGGAAAGAGGAATATAATTTAGGATAGATAAAAAAAAGGAGGAAGATCTTTTTGGGACAGATGGCGTATATATTTTTTAATTAAATAGTAAATGTTACTTTTAAAATTAATAATTTTTTTCCATTCAAAGAAAATTTATGTGACAGTTAATCCCATAACTATTAATAAATTATTAGTTAACTCAAAAGGGTCCAACCATAATAACATGATTGGGGAGTTGTTGTAAGGGTGCGCAAATATCATTTATGCAGGTACCATTGGTTACATACATTTAAAGAACCATTTTACCGTATCTGGGGATGGGGCTAACTTTTAGCCGTATTTTCCTAATTTGATTCTATTTTCTAGATAGTTTCCTCAATACCCCATTTGGATTGGGTTATAAGTGGGCTTGGAGGAATAATTAAGTTGTTTCTGGATTTGTTAAACCTCAAAATACTCTTTAGGAGAGAAATCACTACAAAACCAGAATGAAATGTTTTCCCCTTTTTTCCCCTTCAAAACAATATAATAAAAACTTATATATTCTTCTCTGATAGTATTTTTTTCTTCAAAACATTACAATACTAAAATAGTCTGAAAGGCGTCTTTGAGTCCATAGTCTTGCATCCTCAATTCCTTCTCGAGAAAATTTTATTAATGGACGAACTTTAATGAATTTAAATTAAAAATGCGGACATCAAACATTCAAACCCTTGAAATTTGGATACCTATAAACAAACGCCAGTCATGGGATATCAAAAATCAGTTCGAGTTTATATTAAACATAATAATTTCAGTAAATCAGTTTTGTTAATAAAGAAAACTGGTCTTATTTAACATAATAATAACTGTTAAGTTCTTCAGCTAGCTTTAACAATTTGGAACCGGCACACCACAAGTATTTAGAACCTTTGGGTTAATCAGGTTCTTAATATACTTTTGGAGATTTGGATCATTGAAATACAGACACAAGCAACCCTGCAACTCTTCCAATATTTCACAACAAGCAGCGGACGGTGGCTCTGATGATTTCATTGTCGGCAGGCATGGATTTAGTGCCGCCTCACTGCATGGAAATGCATTGCTTATGTGCAATTCGCCGAGCAAAGCCAATACCACCACAAAGTAGAGAATTACATGACTAGGCTTCTTCATTGTCTTTTGAATTTGAGTCGTTATAGTATACACTAAAAGACTTTTCTATCTATTTGGAGGAAACTTGATGAAAAATCTTGTGCTTTGAGACCTTTCGGGGTCAGAATTTATACGAGTGGAAATACTCAAGTGTAATCTATGCGTATACGTTATCAATGGCTTTTTAGTTTAAAACATAAATTGGTAAGAGCAATTTATTAATGGCCTTTAAATAGTTAACCTTATAAATATAATCTTATAAATACGCAAGTATAATCTATTTGTTTTATGATAGCAATTTACTAATCGCGTTTATATAGCTGATCTTATAAATATGATCCTATAAATATTCATGTGTAATCTATTTGTTTTATGATAGCAATTTATTAATGGCTTTTATATAGCTGATCTTGTAAATATGATCCTATAAATATTCAAGTGTAATCTATTGTTTTATGATAGCAATTTATTAATGGCTTTTATACAGCTGATCTTATAAATATGATCCTATAAATATTCAAGTGTAATCTATTTGTTTTATGATATTTGAATCAATTAATACCGTCACTCAACATTTTTAACGGCCTCTTTATTTCTCGAAGAGCGTATTCCATATTACAAAAATCATATTTAAATTTATAGTGTGAAAATATTAATATAATCTAACAAACTCCTCAATCATGACCCTTTTTTCCCCAAGGGCTCGATTATATGACTTTTCATTTTCCATTTTCCATTTCCCACGAAACATTTATTTTCTATAATTAAAAAAGGGTAATTTACATCTGACATCCCCAATCTTTCAAGTAGTTATAGATTACGTTCCCAATCTTTAATTTTCCTTCTATGGGTCCTCAGCCCTTGAAGAAATCCCTATTTTAGTCCCTGATGACGGAAACTGTCAAATTCTTATGGCTGCTGGAAATGGCCTCCAAAGGTTGCCATTTATTAATGTCTTATAAATAGTTGATCTTATAAATATAATCTTAAAAATATTCAAGTCTAATCTATTTTCTTTATAATATTTAAATCAATTAATACTGTCACTCAACATTTTTAACAGTCTCTTTTATTTTTTGAGGAGCATACT
The DNA here is from genome assembly GCA_963692815.1 of Nyctanthes arbor-tristis. Taxonomy (NCBI): domain Eukaryota; kingdom Viridiplantae; phylum Streptophyta; class Magnoliopsida; order Lamiales; family Oleaceae; genus Nyctanthes; species Nyctanthes arbor-tristis. The sequence goes on from CAVNYN010212759.1 coordinate 21,470, forward strand.
CCATATTACAAAAATCATATTTAAATTTATAGTGTAAAAATATTAATATAATCTAACGAACTCCTCAATCATGACCCTTTTTTTCCCCGAGGGCTCAATTACATGACTTTTCATTTTCCATTTCTCATGAAACCTTATTTTTGAAATAAAAAAAAAAAAGCACCCACCACGATTTGCAGACGTATACTAAACAATAAAAAATTATAGTCTACTTTCCTTAAAATTTATAATATGATATATCTCTATTTATTTCACATTGTAATCAAAATATTAGAACCCTTAAGAGTAAAATAATGAGTGATACTATTTATAACTATATATATATATTGCATATTTCACTAATACTAAAAATAAATTATATGATATAACAATAGATTATGAAAATTCCTTCAAAAAGATATGAAATTTTTAATGATCATGATAAACTCAAATAGTTTGAAATAGTTTAAAAAGAAACCAAAAATGGTAACTGATCAAATGGTAGAAAACACCTCTTTCCAACACGAAATCTTGAGTTTTGAGTCTATACTCCTACTCAAAATTCTTTTAGTTGTGTGTATCACTATCACTACAATATAAAAGAGGAGATGAGTGTAAAATATATGTTTTCCCATTTTACCCCTAAATCGTTTTTTATTTGTAAAAAATGTCTCCATTAAGTAATATCAATTACGAGAGACATTAACTATTTGAATAAATGTCATGAATCTCATTAACTATTTTAATGAGCCATTAATTATTTGACAAGTATGGGCTTTTCAGTTTTAGTGTTACCTATTTTATAAGGGATTGAACATACCTGGATCTTTACATTTGCAAGGATCTTTCTTTGAATATCTACAAAAACATTCTCCACTACTCTCACCTTTCCATGTCCTTTAAGTTTTCCCCCCTCTTAAAAGCATGTGCACAATGCCTTCAAAAATTTGGCATAGTCAGGTACTTGTTTGATAGCATCTAAAAGTGGAATATTTACCTTGTAGCGACCAGAATGTTCTTAAATGAAAACTCCTATTTTTTTTAAAAAAAAAAAGATTTTAAAAATAATTGAAGCGTATCGCTACCACTCTAATTTCATTATTTTAAAATTGGTTACAATGAAGTTTTAAAGAATTCGTGTCGCTCGTCAAACTTCGTTTTAAAGAAAGAAGTAAGTTTATAATCAATTGAATTTTGTTCCCAAATGGTAAATTCGAGTTCAATTAATTGTTATTTCCGTCATCTAAGAAATTTCCCTAGTCCAGTCCAAAATTCTTAAGTCCAAGACTTACTGTTTTCAAAGCCCAAATTTTTGTTTGTTTAATTCAAGCAAATTTTGGAGCCCAATTTAAAGCCCACTTTTTCAGTTGAGATAGCCAAACGAAACTTAGACTGGTTCCACCCCTTACTCACGTTGAAAACTATCAGATAATTCTCTTAACAGAATACTACCGTTGGAAATCTCACTTCCCAGATTTGCCTGATGTCCCACGTCCCTCAATCTCTCACAACTCCCCCCCCCAACGCAGAGGCTCCTTCTCGTGTTATATACACATAGACATTCACACGCCCAGAATCATATACATACACTCAACACAAACACTCACATTTACATACACCAATTCACATTCCCAGCAGACAATTACACAGCAATTACATACACAGAAATCCAGCGATACACTACATGCACCCATTATACACAGAAAGAAACAGAATTCGATTGCATTTACATTATACGCACACAGAATTCCCAAAACCAACACAGTTTTTACTAATTACGTTATACAAACCGTGCAGAAATTACACCAAAGAAATGCCAAGCCTTCTTTACAGTTATAGGAAGGTATACACATATACATACATTGGAAATTTCATCTACACCTACACATACACACAAACATTCATACACAATCAGGTACACACCGATAAACGAACACACACACACACACAAACACTACCCCGTAGCCTCTGCTGCCACCCGGTTCCTCCATCAACCAACCACCGTCGACCACATCTTCTAGCCCATTTGCCTAAACTTCAACCAGAAATCAAAAGCCAAAGAACCCGCGACTTACCTTGGTCGTGCCGTCGCCGGAAAGCTTCGAACTTTTCTGCCGTTCATCTCTTGGCCCATCGAACCACCACTGCGAACCCATCCTTTGAACTAAGCCATCGCGACCCCAGCCCTCTGCCATACGAACCCAGAGCCACTACTCGAACCCTTCTTCTCGAACCAATCGCACGTCCATCGCGATTTACCTTGGCCGAACACCCTCGAACCCGCGACCCATCGTCTCGGCTGCGTTCGGCCGAACCTCAAATCGCGACACCACCGTCGCGACCTCCACTGCCCTCTGTCCCCCAAGCTCACCAGCGAACCACCCTCGAGCCCTATCGCACACCCATCGCCCTTCCGCTCTGTCTTCGATTTGGGCCGAATTGCGTGTGGGATTAGGGATTTTGTTTCAACCGGTTTGCACATCAGGTCCCCGAGTTTGATACTTAGTCATTTCAGTCCTCATCTAACTCTCAAGCCTTTAGTTAGTCCTGGAGTTTTGTTCTGCGTGATTTCAGTCCTTATATTTTATTATCATAAAAATGTGTCTCAAATCTCTTATTTCAGCCTATTACAGTCCTTGTATTTTTATTAAAGTTTAACTCGATCCAAGAGTTTCATCTCTTATCCATTTTAGTCCCTATATTTTTGAAAAACTCTATTTCAGTCATTAAAATTTTAGAGTTATTCATTTCAGTCTCTAAAGATTTAAAAGTTTATATGTTAGCCCAAATCCTGCAAAGTTCACAATTTAATTTATACTTTTATTTAATCTAAATAATTTTAACATTTCTAACTTTTCCTAGACGAGGAGCATAACTTGACACACGCTTAAGCGGGGGTTCTAGGCTCAGCCAGCTATTTTGGCAGGCTCACAGATTTAACTCACCTTAATCGGGAGCCTACAGGCCTAGCTCACCTTAATTAGGAGATAGGCTCCGTCATCTTGACGGGCCCACAGGCATAATTTGCATGTGTACATGTATTTATTTGTGTAACATGAATTGCATATTTAAAAGTTTGTGCGCGGGAATCTACTGAGTGTTTCTTCGAAACACTCACCCTTTATTTCAAACATTTCAGAGTCTGGAGCTGACAATGACTCGACCTGGGATGACAATTGAATGAAAAGAAAAATGACTAAATGTTTATTTGTTAACTTTTCTTTTACTTGTTAGAAACATTGATGTTATTTCAAAGTTTAGTATTTTGACAATGATTTAAGTATTTGTTAGTTATTGACAATGATCATATTTGGGATTATTGATGAAATTTTATTATGTCATTTAAAGAAAAATTTTCCACGCTTATTTATATAAATGTTTTAAGTTTTCCGCATTTTAAAATGAGATAGAATAGATTTAGTAGTGTCTTAGGTGTTCAGAACTTGGGGCGTTACATACCTCATATCTTAAAAAAGTCTCATATTATTCTACTCATCTGTTGTAGATTTTGCTAAAGCTTGAGGAAAAGGGGCACTAGTTTATAATTAGAAAGAGGAGGAAACTTATTATTTGACACCTCATTACCATTGAGAACATTACTCTTATCCGTGGCCTTTTTGTTCTTCTTCTGTTCTAATGATGTAGGGATTGTTTTTGTAGGAAATTCAACTTCTTTACCACTTGCAGAACAATTGCACTTGCATTTTCCTTCTTTGGATTTACAATTGGTTGAGAAGGTAGTTTTCCTGAACTTTGTGCCTCCAACCAGCTGATTATAGTTGCCATCTGCCCCATCTGATTTTCCAAACTTTGAATGCTAGATTTTGTCTCTCGTTGAAATTGTTTTGTCTCCTGCTGGAATTGTAAAGTGTTAGTTAGTTACAAGAGATTTAACAATATCTTCCAACGACATACCTGAATTAGAAGTTTGGTTCATTTGTTGTCTAAACGGATATAGCTTATTGTATTACTGGTAATTTATGTGGTTTTGACTTGCGGGTTGACTTACTTGTGGATTCCCATAGCTGAGGTTGGGGTGATCCCTCCATCCTGGATTATAAGTTCTTGAATATGGATGATACTTTCTTTGGTTGTCTTGGAAAACCACTTGCTATATTCACTTGCTCAATAGGTTCCTCTTGAAGAGTTGGGCACAAGTCAGTGGGACGCCTTACTACTAAGCAAATTCCACAAGCCTTTGTTGCTTACATATTACCTATAGCCATTTGCTGAACAATAGAAGTTAGACTCTCAATTTGTTGTTCAAGGGCGGCAAAAGTTACCTCATTAACGTGTTTTGATGTAGAAGTGGTCTAGTGCCAAATTGTTTGTTGCCATATTTGCAATCAAGTTTCTTGCAGCCTCAGGTGTTTTGTCTACCAAAGCCTCTCCACTAGTGGCATCAATCATACTCCTATCAATGGGTAAAAGACCCTCATAGAAGTATTGGATAAGTAGCTGGTCACTAATTTGATGATGGGGAAAGCTTGCACATGATTTCTTAAAACATTCCCAATATTGTAGCTGGTCACTAATTTCATGATGGGGAAAGCTTGCACATGATTTCTTAAAACATTCCCAATATTCATGCAAGGACTCCCCGTTATGTTGCCTTATGCCACAAATTTTTTTTTTTTTTTTTTCAAATGTTGGCTGCCCTAGAAGCTGGGAAATACTTCTCTAAAAACAACCTCTTCTTCTTTCATTCCATATGATATCACTTACAAATGGAAGGTAATAGACTCAATCTTTGGCTGAATCCTTCAAAGATAATGGGAATGCTCTTAGTTTAATTGGCTTCTCAGTAACTCTTGTGGGCTTCATCCTCTTGCATACCATGGGAAACTCTTTTTAAATGCTTGTGAGGATCTTCACCTGTAAAACCACGAAATGCAGGTAAGAGATGTATTAGTCCAGATTTTAATTCAAAAGTAGTAGCAGCATCTAAAGTGGGAATGTTATAAATAAGGGTTGCTGATTGAGACTAAGAGCAGCAAGCCTCTCAATTTAAAGTTCGATTAGCAGCTCTCTTGAATTAGAACCGCTGTCAAATAAAAAAGCCAAAGAATCCTAAGCAGTGTCACTCTCTTCAAGTTTTCTCTGCGCTTCTCTCCTTAACCTACGGAAAGTTCTGTATATTTCTAGATCGCATCGCAAATCACCTTAATAGAATATCGAGTTACATGCATAAACACTGAAAGAGACCCTAATGAGCAATGAAAGAGCAAACAAAAAAAAAAAGTTAAGAAAATTAAAACTCTAATAAATAGAAATTCTATGCTCAGACACAAATACAACTCTCTCTCTCTCTCTCTCTCTCTCTCTTTTTCAAGGACAAAATAAAATTACAAGAAGCACTAAATCAACTAGAATCACTTCCCAGCAACAGTGTCAAAATTTGGTGTTCTATTGAGGGCAACTAAAGATAAAACCTACTTTAAATATTAATGATAGTAGCATGGGCAGGTATCGTTCCACAAAGAGTAGCTAGCTTTAGTTTATGCCACATGATAAAGTAGGGGTTGTTGATTATAAGAATTGTAATTATGA
>CAVNYN010212761.1:0-32188 GCA_963692815.1 Nyctanthes arbor-tristis
TTAATGCACTCAACTAAGTTGAAATTCACATAGAGATATAGTGGGTTTACTTGGTTGGGTAGATTTGAATTTGCTCGAGAGAGGTTTTCAATTAAACTTGTGAAACTGGTTGTGAGCACGTGATGGTGAATTGTCATGAGTGGGATTGCATAATTGGAACGCCTGTTTATTATGGATTCGTGAGTCTCAACGCCTTCATTCATATATTTTCTAGTCCATTAATTTGAGTTGCTTCCTATATTAAAATAGATAGAGCATTTACTTTTTAGTTTAAACAATCTCATTATTCTTTTACAAAATCTTAATTTCCTTATTCAATTGGTGTGAAATTGACTCAAGTGAAATAGGTGACAACTTTCCTTGTGGGATCGACATTCGGGACTCGTCTAGTCCTATACTACTTGAACGATATCGTGCACTTGCGATTTCACCTATCAGCAAGCAAAAGAGGGAGACAATTCATATGATTATTCAAGAGTGCAAGCAATTGTTGCAACATCGGGAGCATTTCGAAGTAAGATTCGTCAGATGTCAAGCTGACATGGTCGCTCATACCTTGGCTATGAGGGCTCTCTGATGTTCCACATTGTATAGTTCCTCTAATGCTCCTGAATGGTTAGTCCATGCATTATCAAATGATGTAATTCATTCTTCTATTATTAATAAGAATTGATCCTTTTATGTCAAAAAAAAAACCAGTTGGATGTTCTTTTTTTGAGCAGTTATAGAGAGAGAGAGTATGATTTTCACAAATTTTACTTTTCTAACAACATTCTTAATCTTCGTAAAATTATTAGAGTAAATTTTTTTTTTGTTTTACATATAGAAGAGTAGAATGGAGCAAACATATATGGGTCGCGGTGCATTACAAAGATAAGGACAATGCTATTTCAGAAGAAGAGCTCACATAATATTTTACGAAATAGAGCAACTTTACCATCTTATACTTGTATATGTAATTGCAAAAAGAGTAATGATAAACTTCCAAGTCGATTCACCAATTAGTTCACCAGCTGTGTATTAATATGAAGGGTGAAACTGTCAATTAAGGCATTTAAATAATTTGAGTAATGATATTTTGGGGTTAAAATTGTAAACCGGCGAACTAATTGGTAAACCAACCTGAAAGTGTAGCATTACTCTTGCAAAAAATAATGTAGAAATAAGATGGAAAATTTATCATATTTTGTAAAAATTTCCCTACAAAATAACAGGTTTGGACAAGCACAAATCATGGTGACTCTCTTTTGGCATTTCCTATTGTATAATTAAATAAAAAATTTTAAGTTTATAAATAATAAATAGAATGAAAGAGTTGTTCTCAACATGAAATTCAATGGATTTTTTTTTTTTTTTTTGACAAAAGGAGTCTTATTCATTTCTTGCATATGATAATGGAACATCATAAATCAGTGAGGGAAAAAGTCCCTACCCATTCCAACGGGCCAGACATAGAACTAACTGCCCTTACTAAACAACGAGTAACCTGATTCATAGACCTACGAACACAAGATAATGATAATTTCATAAATTTCATAGATTTTAATAAAATTTCATAGCATCACGTTATTATATTATAATTTCAATGAATTCTTTTGTTAAATTTGTTGAATTTAAAAAATATCTTGACACGCCCCACTCTCAGCATCTCTAACTTACTAGAAGTGTGACGTGCGTCGACGATAAATTCCAACTAGAAGTTAGAATTTACCGTCAAGGCTCAAGAATATACGACTTAGTCTAGAAAAATTTCGACAGCATCTCCTCTAATTATTCACAAAAGCCAACCTGTATAATAGCCAACCTCAACCCAAATACACTTCACAATGTAATAATTTCCCACCATTACCAACAACAATACTTAGATATGAAAAATTATACTAAACCAAATATGCTTACTTATAATCCTCAATGTATACTAGTAGCTTAACCCCATCAAAATCTATAAATCATACTAATAACAAACCCTATAACAGTTCATTTCATTAGATGGTGGCTCAATTCTGGAAATAGCAGGCTCTATCCTGATGTGTTGCCCAAACTTCAATTGCCACCTGCTGAGAAAATCATTTGAAAAACTTGTAAGCTAACAAGCTCAGTGAGTGGAGTTTTGTCAATAAACATGCTTTAGAAAAATCGAAATATGACTTTTGCAACATCTTCAATAACATGTTCAAGCTCATTTTGAAATTTCATGACTTTAAAAATAAATCATAACATTATCATTTATAGGATCATCACATGTGAGAAAACATCATGAACATCATTTCATTCAATAATCATCATAAAATTCATCAACTTGAATTCATCTCACATCAAAATATTTATAGAATCATTGCCATACTTGTAAGCACCATGAAAATTATTTCTTTTCAAAATCATCATAGAAGTTTCCCCAAAAAGTACCCAACATATCATAATCATAGTATCAAGTCATATGCACGTAGACGGTCAGCTTGGGCCATAGGTACCTTATAACCCCTTCGCCCTAGGCGGCATAATTAAATAGCTTGAGTCATCGCTAACACATAGGCCCCTTCGCTTGGCGGCGTTCATTTGGTCAGCTTGAGCCATGTAGGCCCCTTCGCCCGTAAACGGTATGATTATAAACATAGGATACAAATTGAGGGTTTTTATACACCATAAATCATGTATCAATTCAAAAATTCTTTAAAAATCATAAAGCATCATTTCATACAAACATTCACATGAACTTTTCTAAGAAATATCAAATTTCGTGAAATTTCATGGAAATACATTCATCATAAAACATTACGAATTTCAATGAAATCAAACCATAATATACATTTTCATTTAGAAAGAAAAGAAGAAGAGAATCTCTACTCACCAGCAATGCAGCAATGTGGCTCCTTTCATGGTTCATTTCCATTTTAACCTTTGTAATTACCTGTGAAATCATATGAAAATTCTACTTAACATTTAATTCACTTCTAATGATCTTCTTCTATTCCACAAATTCCACATAACTTGATTCTTTTACTTCTCTTTCATCAATCATATTTATACTCTTTCTAGTTTATTTGCTAGTTAAAGATTTTCTAATCCAACTAATTTTATCACCATGAAATTCCATTTGGATTACACATTCTCTATTTCATTAAATTCTCAAGACTTGTCACCCTTAAATTAGACATATGGTTATCCCTCTTATATCATTATGCTAGACTCTATTACATATTAGAATTTGTAATAATATTAAGTATTAAAATCTTAATTATCTACTAAAATAACAACACTAACTTTTTACCTTTAAACATTAATTCTTGGCCTTAACAAACTTTCCACATTTGCTATTAAACATTAAGTTGTTCATTACTTATATTTATTCTTAACCTTACCAAATTCCTTAATTACCATGATATTATGCTATAAAATCATAACACCAACTTATACGTAAAATTTCAACCTTTCACTAAGGATTGTTAAATTTTCCTGTTCGGCAATGCCCATTTAAAACCCTTTAAAAGTCAAGGATGGTGTCATATGCTTATGAAATTCTCCTAGAATATAGAAAACTCATATAAGTTCATCATATATATAATTGAGCTCAATAAAACTAAGTTGGGAACACCCAAAATATTTTCCACTCCCCAAAACCTATTCTCGGGTTTGCACCGTCCCTCTTCACAAAACATGTCATAAAAAGTCATACTGACCTCCAAATGGTGTCATTCAAATTTTGAATGATAGACAACTCATAGAAGATCATTTTTCTACTTGTATCTTGTTAAAATTCAACATATACTGTCTGTTATGATCTTCCAAAGTTGAAGGGCAGAACAGTGCCGATAATAATTCCCAATTCTTAAGTCATTTTATTAAATTCATGCATACATGCTTGGCTCCATAGAATTCCATATTAACCTCTTATGCTTCCCTTCATATAACTATTCTAGACTTTACTTCATCTTATAATTTGTCATAATATCATATATTAAAGTCACCGATACCCACTAAAACGAACACTAATTCTTAGTCTTTAAACAAAATTTCCACCTTTCCTATTTAATATGAATTTGTTCATTTCTTGCATCTATTCTAGATTTAGTATATTCTAGAATATTCTTACAAATAATCATATTATCCCATGCCAATTAATCCACAATTTATCACTAAAAACACCACAATAACGCTTACCATTTTAAGCTAAATTACAATCTAGTATTGTATATTCATAATAATTTCCCATAAACTTTAAATATAATTTCCATCTTAAAACTTACATAAAACAAAACTTAAAGATAAATAAACTTGTGTTCCTTAGCTCATAAAAAAATACCTTATGCCATAGAAAACAACTTATGCCAAGATTTTAGTGTCAATTTATCAAGAAATTCATAAATCTTAAATGAAAATTTTCACTTAAACTTACACAATTTAAAGCTTAAAAACAATTTATATTTACTTGATTGAACTCTTGTATTCTTCTTTTCTCCTCCCAAGCTTCTCCCGATTTTCCTCTTTTTTTTCCCTCTTGCTCGAGTGATCTCCCGAATACCCTCTCTGTCTCTCGGTCTCTCTCTCGGTTGGGGGCTTGTGTGAAATGGCCCAATTTCAAGAGACATATCTAGATATATGGGAAATTACATCCAAAGTCCTCCAACTTCTTGCTTTGCTTCCATTAAGTCCCTGACTTCGTTTCTTGTTTCATTTAAACCCTAAATGATAATATAATTTCATATAAATCCCAACTTATTTAAGTGCTTAATTTATAAACCCAAAAATTAAATTATCGCATCTTAATCCAACTTTGACCTTAACTTGTACATTTTACCCTTGATTTTTATGAGTAAATGTTGAACTTGAAAATAGAAAAAAGGGGTCACATATCTTCAATTCAAAATTTCATGGACTTTTTAGGCTTAATGATTTCATTTATTTTTTAAAACTTTTAACCCAAAAATAAATAACAAATAAATAAAGATACATGCAAATATAATAATAAAATATGTTTTTGTACATATAGAAATTCATAAAATTATTTTACAACTTATTAATATCTCGATAAAACCTTATTTCAGAGATTTGGCTATTTATTTTATACAAAAGAATATGATATGATTTTTAAAAAAATAACGGTGAAGAAAGATTGATTAAATAAAAATTAAAATTATTTTGAACATATTAATAACACGATAATTTCTCATCACGTCTGTTGATATTTTAATGTAACATAACTTTTCGAAAAATTAGAGCAATGAAGGGGGTGGGAATGTGTGTTATTGTGATAGTATATCATATTTAGATATTGACCATTTATTTTGCACAAGTTAAATATGATAGAGTGACAAGAAAAAGAAAAAGGGTTTTATGACTTTTTATTGATTATTTAGGTTTAAAAAAATTTCATGAAATTTTGTCCCCCCACCAAAAAAATGTGGTTTCATGAAATCCATAAGAATCTGTAAGAGGGTCAAATATTGACATGGAGATTGTATGTGTATTTTTAACCTTTAGAATCTATAGAAATCTAAAGAATTTCATCATTTAATTGAATCCATCAAAATTTGTAAGAGATTGAGAACACCCTATTTATGTGAAATTCATAATGAATATATGAACATATGAAATTCTAATGTGGGGACACTTAGAATTAATTGTATGAATTTTTAAAATTCATTAAATTATAAGTTGTGGATGCCCTGGAGTATAATATATAAAATAGATAAATGGAATATATATATATATAAAGCCCATGTTTGATCCTCTTTATCAACTTACATTATAATCTCACCTATCACTGATTTGATTACTGATTTGACAACAACTCATTTATAATAATAAATTTCGATCTCTATTAAATCTACATCAGTGATTTCACCTCTTTATAATCATATAATATATAATACAATATTTTTCAATTGGATTTGGATTCTCAATTGCAATTATCCCGCTCTTTTGCTGACATCATCATGATGTTACATGATACTTTGGATTCAATTCGTGCCCCAATTAGTTTTCAATTGGTTTTATTTTTCAAGTTTTAAAATTTAAACTTTTCGTATTTGGATATTCATCACGAGTTTTCAATAATTTATATTAGTTTATTAGTTTTTATATTCTTTTTTCATTGTATTTTCCTCATTTCTATTTTTTACTATTTATATATAATTATGAGTTTTTACAATTTTTTATTATCCGCTACTGATGTAAATTTGACGGCAAGTAACTATTCAATTTCTTATGAATTAGTATTTTTTAGAATTATTCTTCCCGTTACTGAATTATTCAAAAATGAGTGCATTATAAACTAATTGTCTGGTATTATCTCTATTTATTTATTTATTATTTTTATTTGTTTGATTTTTAAAATTTCCTTTACAGAGTCCTTGATAATATCGAAACCAAAATTTATTTCAGAATAAGTTAGAAACCTATTTCAAATAACTTATATTACAAATGAAAACTTAGTTCAGAATAACTTGGAGCAAATCAACTGATTTATTTATTTTTCTTTTGCAATAAAAAACCATTTATTTGCATGACGCCAATAACTAAAAACACATAATTTAATTCTATTATAATAACATATGATCTAACTTGAATGTCTTTGTGACTATTTTTTTAAATTTTGTTTCTACATCATTTATGTTGTAACGATTAAGTTGTAGATGATACAAATAATTTATTTTTTAGTCTTCTTTCTCCATAGATATGAAGCTTTCAAAATATCGGCTAAATTTATCTTGTTATTTCATTTGATTTAATTATTATTGTGACTATTTATTGTTTTTTGCAATTTATGTAATGAATTTTTTTATATGAAATATTGAGAATTTCCTGTGCAACTTACGGGTTGAATACTAATTGATCGATATTTTTATTTGACGAAGATAATAATGAATTTTAGAGAAATTTTGTGAATAAAGGGACAAGAAATCCACAAGAAGAAAATAAACTACACAAAAAAGAAAAATTACGATTATCTGATATTATTTTCCTTTTTAGAATGTCCCACATATATGGTCCTCTTTATATTAAAAAATCTAAGTTGCATTTCTTTACAAATATATCTCTATTTAACATTTTAATTATAAATTTTATTCATAGAAAGAATACGTCGAGAGAGTACTTTCTTATGAGTATGAAAATTTTTATCTGAACGGGTATCGATTGAATACATGTATATACTCGCCCGATACATATTATTAGATTGTTAACTAATAATATTAAATAAGTTAGATGATTTAAAAGTGAAATATAATAAAGTATTAATTGATTACATAAACAGGTAACCATCAATATAGTATTAATAAAACATTAATTTAATGAGTCAAATACTAAATTAAAACTGTATATTTATTATTTTTACTATGTAAATCTGATAATATGTATTTGTCTAATATTTTATTATTCATTATTATTGAATTTTTTTGAAAATTAATCTTCTGGTACAACGCACGAGTGAGAGACTAAACTTATAGTTGCAATAGTTGATTGTGATATGATTATTTATAGTTTAGTCGCAATAGTTGATTGTGATATGATTATTTATAGCGATAAAAATAAAGCGGGTTCGCCTCATGAGTCTTCAAGTCACCCAAAACTGCCCCAAAACTACAAATTCATATGGCGGGTCAAGACAAGTCGAGTCATAGGATGGGTTGGGACGCCACCATGACCCACAAAAGGACTCGTGAATTTTTCTCCAATTTTCAATTAATGTTATGTGTAACGCATTATTAATTGATAAATGTAGAATAAAACAAAACCTTTATTTAGAATTTTAAAGTTTTAAATTTTAACTAATATAATAATATGATTCTTTCAATTCCACAGAAAAATCATTTCAAAAAATAATATAATAAAAAAATAAAAATGAATTGCCACGGATTTAATGGTCGATTAGTCAAATTGTCATCTCTAATAATTTCTACACATTTTTCTAAATAAATTTATTAAAAACAAAAAATACCTGGTAGGTCACGGGGTATATAGTATGGGTCCAACCTAACCCGCACCCACCCTGAACCTACAGCGGGTCAGATAATGTTGCATCATACTCCTTCTTTTGCCCCGATTAGGTGTGACCAGTCAATCATATTAGAAGTATGTCTCCACGAGTTTATAGATTAATGGGTCAAATTTCCATATTTAATTATTTTACTGCTAATTATAACAACTTTATATATGTTGGACGTGTGAATTTGTACGATGAGTTTAGAGGAGACCAGAATTACGAACTCAGATATTTTACTACGAATATTCCATGGTAAATTGTAATTCGCATATCAATTCGTAATTTTATATAATACAACTGGTATATTGTACTTTATTTATAAAATGATGTCTATATTCACACATTAATTTTAATATAAATGTATACTATAACTCTACTTGTGCAATACACAGATAAAAAAATCTAATTTCTTTTTATAAATCAACTACTATAAATTAAATTAAATAAGCACTTAATGAAAACAAGTTTCCAGGCTCCTTATAGACCGTGAGACCCAATATATTTATTTACAAAATTAAAAAAGAGGTTGAGGACAAGCATGGCCCTCACTGGGCGGAAAATTCCTTAATCTGGTCAGCAATGACGAACGTGGTCACCATCTTGAATCTTTTTTGAAGGGCACATCTTGAAACTTTTAGCACTACGACCTCGATTATTATGTGTTTAGAGATTAAAATTGAAATTATATATATTTAAAAATAAAAGTTATACAAAAACTCGTGAAAATGTAAATATACATAGAAAAGCAAAAATAACGTATAAAAAAAATCTAAAGCCAATTGCGAGCTTTTCCTCTTACATAAACCAATAAGAAAAACTCATCTTTTCAAATGGAGCATGTTAGTAGTAGCCCGATGACCACAACAACAATTGACTCTAAAACAAAACGACATAGCCTAGACTTACACCTTATTTTGTAGAGATTTTTTTGAAAAAAATCGTTTTTTTTTTTTCAAATTTGATCTTATTACACATGTTAATTTTAGTCTAATAATATTTAACTTTTTAACTCAATCTAATCTTTTTCTAATTATTACAAGTACAATTAATATGTATTAGACTAGTATAAAAGCGTATAGATACATTCAATAAAACCCAACATAAAAAAAATACTATAAACTAACATTAAATTTGAAAAACTCACACAACTTGCTGAGACCTTATGGATCTTGGGACCTCAGTCTAAATTAGGCTAGCTCTTATTGGCAACTCAATCTAATTTTAATTATACTTCCTTCCAAAAGAAAAAAAAAACTCATTTTTTCCCAAAACAATCCCTAAAGAACAAGCCCTTACTTATAAAAACAACAAATTTATCAAAGCAATCAATAAAATTGCTACTGGAACGGGTAGATTTTTCAGTTCCGGCCCAAATCTCATTCCTCGGTCGTATTGGGACTTTCGAAGCTTTTGTTCAAAGGAAAAGGACCGAATATTTGAAAACCGACAACAAACAAATATCGAAATTTAAAGGAAGAAGCGCCAACGAATCCCAGGGCAATTCTTCGCTGTTCAATTATTTTATCTCATTATTTCTTTTTATAATAATTAATTAATTGTAAATTCCTCAATTTTATTGCCCAATTCTATAAATAGCAATCAGTAGACGTCCTCTCTTCTCTCTTCATCCTCTCTTGAACATTAGCTAATGGCAATTCATTTTTTTTCTAGGGTTAACCGCGTTACTTTCATGCTCCTGCTTCTGCAATTTTGACTCGAAATTGCGGATTTGTTTTAATTCTCCTGATTTTGAGTAAGGAAATTCAATTATAGCAGATATGGGGAGTGCGGAGAAGAATCAAAGCAAGGGAGGTTTCTTTGCTGCCATGACATCGGGAATTTCAATGTTCAGCAGCGCCATGCATAGATCTGTCAATGGGTATTTTTATAGTTATTTCTGCGCAGAATTAGGTTATGTGGGATTTTAAGCTGTCAACTTGATTTGGAAGGTCTGAGTTAAATAGCTTCCGCTATTAAGCTGTCAACGGTATTTAGCTATTGGGAATTTGGGAATTTCAATAGTTCATTTGACGTAGTACTGTATGTTGATATGATAATTGCACTCACTGCTTTCATATGTTTCATGATCATGATTGATGGATGCAGCAACATGTAGCGTTACTAAATGTTTTATGGAAAACTACGTTGAGAAGAAGATAATTTTATCTTATGATGATGGTGAATTAGTTTGTGATAATTGCTTAGTGGATTCTAAGGTTGTTGAATGCAAGTCTGAGACTGAAGAAATGATTTTGCCTCGAGGTTTAGAATTGGTGGAAAGAAGTAGTAAATAACATAGTAGGACCTCCTCGAAAGTGCCAGGACTCAGATTTTTTACTTTTATAGGTTAGCTTGCAAATGAGTTAAGGTGACAGAGGTTTTGCTCTGTCGCAATTAATGTTAATCCGTAGATAATATTCAAGTTCATTCACTTATTTTTATATTTAGAAAAGTAAAATCAATTCCACGATGTTCATAAACGGGCAAACTTGGGCTTGTAGTTACATTACATATAAGTCATTAGCAAATCTTCATACTATCATGAGGTTCTATCTATGAAAACAAGTCTGAATCATGAAAAAGGGCTCTGCATAATTATTTTTCCTTTACTATCTTGAGCAAAAATATATAAATAAAAAGAAATGTCCATATGATTGATATGGACTATCAATGAGCGTCTTGGTTCATTTGCCATCCCCGAAGTGTTGTGTCATGATTGCAGGACTGAGCTACCCAGTAGATTGTAGCATGTAGTGATGAGGAGGAATCATTTTTGGAACTCTTAGGCAGGCTTTTCATTAGAAAACAGCGGTTTGCTGTCTCAGATGGCTTCTCATGAAAGAATGAATTTTATCTTCTAATTATTCGGTTTGAACTACATTTTCTTTGGTTCACTGTGCTCAACCTAAATCTTTTAATTCTCAGGATGGAATTTTGCGTTTTGTTTCTCTCCATTTGACAAACAATCAATATAAGAATGGCTTGATCTGTTAATATCTTTCTATTTAACTGTAGCTTAAAAGTGTGCTTGAGTCTAAAGTTCAGAAGGGCAAACTAGAAAGTTTTACAGGGTAGAGTTCAAAAATAAAGAACTGAAATGCAATGTGAGAAATTAGCACTCTCTTAAATTTGTATCATACCTCAATATGCGTTTCATTTTACCACTGCTTCTCTTATCTTTAGGACTGAGCACTACCTTGCATAATTTTTTTTAGAGGGGTGAGAAATTGTGGTTGATGTGTAAAAATCTAAAAGATAAAAGTCATCAGCTGCTAATTTCTGAATTTAGGCTAAGCTCATTTGTAGTTATATACTTGGACTTCCAAATATGACTGGCTTGCTAAGCAGAAAATGTTTGCTTTGATTTTCTAAAATTAATTATCTTTTTCCATAAATATCATTTTTTAATTTGTCTTTCATTTTA
This sequence comes from Nyctanthes arbor-tristis, assembly GCA_963692815.1. Taxonomy (NCBI): domain Eukaryota; kingdom Viridiplantae; phylum Streptophyta; class Magnoliopsida; order Lamiales; family Oleaceae; genus Nyctanthes; species Nyctanthes arbor-tristis. Next base: position 11,406 of record CAVNYN010212761.1, read on the forward strand.
TATTTCTCTGATGATCCCTTACTTTACTGAGATCATGTCATCTAAATTATGTCCATTTTTATGCTTAACTCATAGGACATATTGATGGGATATTATTTTATTTTTAATATATTAGACGCTTGGTCTTGGTTAAATTTCTGTTTTATGTCTAACCAATTACTATTGAACTGACTTCGATGTAGATAAGGGTGAGGTTTCTCCTTTTGTATTTTACTGGTATTACATGTTAACATCTGTTTTTAACACATGTTCTATACTTCTCTACATCTAGATTGCTTGGCTATGAGGGCGTAGAAGTTATAAATCCAGAAGGAGGTAAAGAAGATGCAGAAGAGGAAGCTCAGAGAGGAAGATGGAAGCAGGAGGTAGGTTGTACTGTTATCATATGCTCTTTCCTTCTTTCTTTTGACTGTTTATTTTCTTTAAAAAAAATGCCATACAAAGATAAAGGGAAATGCGTAAGGTAGAATTTTGGTTATTGACTATATTTGAAAAGATAAGGCAACTCAGAACCTTAATCTTTTGAGATAACTTGGAAAATATTGATGTATTATTTATTCTGATTCTTTTTGCTGATTAAGTTTTCTGAGTGCTTATAAGAATTGCCTCTATACAAATTTTCATTGAAATTTTTAAAGATCGTGGTTTGTGTAGACCGTAGTTAAGTATATATAAAATGAATATTGCATTGATCGGGGAGTCTTGGTCCTTGGCCGGTAGTTGTGGGGATTTAGTGGCACTAAAAATGCAGATTGTTTTGTCTGACAAATTCAGAAAAGATTTTCTGTATAATACTACCATAAAAAGTATCAACTACTAAATATATCAATTGATGGAGTGACCACCTGTGGAAGATAAAGCTGTAAAATATGCAGATAGTCAGGACTAAGCTGGCTTTGCTGCAATGAGACAGTATAAATTTGCATGTGACAGCACTTGTTAGGTTGAGGAGAGCGCATCCAGGAAAAGAGATCTGGCAGGTCAAAGACATTATTTCGTATCAGTTATGTTGAAGTGAGGTGGTATAAATTTGGATAGCACAGGAAGCACTTCTAGGGTGAGAAGAGCTCGGATAGAAAAAGAGATCTTGCATATCAAAGACATACTTCCATGTCCTCTGTGTACTTATTATTTCTTCCCTTCAGCATTGACTTTGAGTTTGATAAACACCAATTCAGTATTAGTTTCATGTTGTCTAAGTTCTCTTGTTGTATGCCTGGTTATTCACCCTTCTTTGTTTAATTAATCCAACTGAGTTTGTTGTCGTTTATGTATTTTAAACTGATAGATCTTGTTGTTTCTCAAAGGAACGAGACAGCTATTGGAAGATGATGCAGAAATATATTGGTTCTGATGTCACGTCCATGGTGACACTCCCTGTTCTCATATTTGAGCCAATGACAATGCTTCAAAAGATGGCAGAGGTTTGTGCTATCTTCTATGCATAATGGTTGCTGCTAGTTCAATACTAGGCTGTTTAGTGTTTATATCATATGTCTCTGAAATGCTGATTATGCAATTGTCATGGCAGTTGATGGAATACTCTCACCTTTTAGATAAAGCAGATGAATGCGAGGACCCATACTTGCGGTTGGTGTATGCATGTGAGTACTACTTGAATTAAGTCACATGATCTTTTTGACTATTTAAAATTTTGAGGGAAGTTATAGTTTTCCTTTTATCTTTTTTCATTTTTTTTTTTAAATTTTTTATATAGCATCATGGGCGATATCTGTTTACTATGCTTTCCAACGTACCTGGAAGCCTTTCAATCCAATTCTTGGTGAGACTTATGAACTGACTAACCATGGTGGGATTACATTCATTGCAGAACAGGTGAACCAATTGCCTTTTGAGGTTTTCTTTTCTGCGTTGCTTTAACCCATGGATTTGATCCCTTGTCGTGAATCCTAATATACTGCAATAGTTTTTTAACTTCGAATTAAAATAGTGAGTCTATAGAATCAGAAGATTGAGCTTCTCTTGAGGTTTCACAGAAAATATCTATGAAGGATTCCGCTCGCAAAGGTTTTATGGGATTTTGTTGCATTTTTCAGGTGAGCCATCATCCTCCTATGAGTGCTGGACACGCCGAAAATGAGCACTTCACGTACGATGTGACTTCCAAGCTGAAAACTAAATTCCTAGGGAACTCTCTTGATGTCTATCCCGTTGGAAGGTAAATTTTGCCACAACTCTTTGTGGGTTAATCAAAACCATAACTTTATCTTAATGCCAAGTATTCTGCACCCATTATTTTGGCATTAAGCCATTTCCATTGCGAATACGTTGCTTTAATTAATTCATTTTTTGTATGTATTTTGGTCTTGCTTATTTATATCAAAATTTTATAAAATGTTACACTTTACTTGTGTATTCGTGACGCAGGACACGTGTTACTCTTAAAAGAGATGGTGTTCTCCTGGATCTGGTTCCACCTCCTACTAAGGTCAACAATTTGATTTTTGGACGAACCTGGGTAGATTCACCAGGAGAAATGATCATGACTAATTTAACTACGGGAGATAAAGTTGTTCTCTATTTTCAACCTTGCGGTTGGTTTGGGTATATTGGTTCTCTCATTTCATCTTTCATTTGCTGAACCTCACTTAGCTTCACTTTTACGTATTGAATCTTTATGATTGATATGGAACTGTTGCCGCTAGCTTTTTAGTCTGTTAAAAGTCCTTGATTGTTTGATTCAATAATACTTTGCTTTCCCTGTTCTCCTGATTTTTGAAAGTTATTGAAGTAGCGTTAGTGATATTGGGAGGGTAGATAAGAGCATGAACAGTTTCATTTTGGTTTTTGAGACTTCTGATTATTGCCATTACTTCACACATAGGTAGTGCTCCCCAGGTGGCTTTTGACATCTAACAAATCCTTTTGGGTGCAGAGCTAATAGATATGAGGTTGATGGATACGTTTATAATGCTCAAGAGGAACCTAAAATATTGATGACCGGAAGGTGGAATGAGTCAATGAGCTATCAACCATGTGATTTGGAAGGCGAACCTCTCTCTGGCACAGAACTAAAAGAGGTTAAGTTTATAAACCTTATAACCCTTTTTGGGTCAATGGGATCTATTTTATGTATGTCAATGCATTAACTATTTCATCAGGTTTTAGAATCGTGATGCATGTCTTTGACTTTCCAATTTTTTCCCAGACAATTTCTCCACGTTGATGTATTAACTATCTTGTCATTCCAGAGTCACGACTCAATCTTAACAGTGACAGTTCTTTGAGTTGGGATTTGGGAGAATGCTGGATCTTTGTCGTATGTCTCATTCATATGCCTTTTTTCTGTGATATCTTTCTGTACGGCTTTGTTTATGGTACTTTACTGGGGGAAAATGTTGGGCCTGGATTTTAGAAGCACTGGAATTTTATTCTGGCGGGTCATATTTATTTCCAACTGCACTCTCTACGTTGAGTATTCTAATAGCACTATTCTGTGTTCTGTTCTCTCATGATCTTAGGCTTCCCTTCTGTTAATATTTAGAAGAGATTTGCTTTTTGCATTTGATGGACAATTTGAACATTGCTACTATTTCCTGCATTTCTCCTAGCTTTCTTCTTCCTTTTGATATGTTTACTTGAAAAAGCAGCAATATTGGGAAGTTGTCCAATAATAACATGTTAGTTTAGTGGCTGGTTACCTGGCCTCACTGGTGATGGATGTGGTATACAAGTGAATGGAAATGATTATGCAGGTTTGGCATCTTTCGGAAACTCCAGAAAATGACAAATTTCAGTATACCTACTTTGCACATAAGTTAAACAGCTTTGACACTGCTTCAAAGAAGTTATTGGCGTCAGATTCTCGGCTGCGACCTGATAGATGGGCACTTGAGAAAGGTGAAATTTCCAAAGCCGGTGCTGAAAAGAGCAGGTCTCTCTCTCTCTCTCTCTCTCTCTCTCTCTCTCTCTCTCTGTGTGTGTGTGTGTGTGTGTGCGCGCGCGCGCGTCTACGCGGATGATCCTACTATACTTTGAGGTGAATAGTTAAACACCAGAAATTGTGTCAAGAAATGCTATTGCATTCCTGTCAAAATATACTGTCAACTCATTGATTTTGGCAATTAAACCAATAGAACCTTATGAGTGACTTCGAACTCGTGAAAATTTGCTAAATGTGCTTTTGCAAACACTGGCTCTTGTTTTTGTGACACTACTTGCCAAAATAAGTTAATCGATGAATATCCTAAGTTCTTGGCGATCAGTTGACCAAGTATCAAGGTGTTCGTTTGGTATCATAGACGACGTGAGTGGTTTCCACCTAGTTCTTTATAATTGATGGGTTTGGAAAGTAGATGCAAGTTTCATCTACTGTGAAGTAATCTCTTCTCATTTTCCCCGGTTATTCTCACATCGTTGCACTATGCTCTTTTTCCTTTTGTTTTCAGTTTGGAGGAGAGACAGAGAGCTGAAAAGAGAAACCGAGAAGCAAAAGGCGACCAGTTTACACCAAAGTGGTTTGATATAACTAATGAAGTTACTCCAACACCATGGGGAGATTTGGATGTATACCATTACAATGGCAAGTACACTGAGCATCGAACTACTATTGAGTCATCAGACGCCATTGATTTGAAGGACGTGCAGTCGACTGAATTCCATCCATGGCAGTATCCCGACTTGTCTGAAGAATGAGGTAAATCCCAAATTCCGTCCGTTAGATCTGACAGCCGATGGACAAGTTTCGAATTTGTGAGCTTGTGTACATTATAACAATTTTTCAGAATGGTGGTAAGTAGTTTATAATAGCTTGCACTTTCACATTAAATTTTATTTACATTATTATCAAAGCATGTATTCGAATTCTTTGTTGATTTCTCCATGTTTGGTCTTTCCTTCTTCATTTTGTAGAAAGTATTTATTTATTTAAGTTTGGGAGGGCTTGAAAGTAGAAATATACGTTTGGCCAGATACGCAGTCAATGAAAAGAAATTTCATTCATGCTATTTATTTTTTATTGATGTTTTTCAAACTGCAAGAATGTTCAAAAACCTCAACCTCAGGGAGGTTTTGTAACAGAACTTGTGTGGCATGCATTGATACATGCCATGTGTTTTTCAAATTTATGTCGAGTGCATTTATGTAGGCCACATGAAATGGAAAGTTTTATAACAATTTTCGGGAGGTTTTTAAATAATATGCTCAATTGTAAACAGAGTCTAGTTCAACCTATATGCCTTCCAAGACTAGTTCAAAAATAAATCAATAGATTAAATTTGATTTTCAATTGCATGATTTTTTAAGGAAAAATTATTTTCGACATTTCTTGACAATTCTCTTTATTTTACAACACATTCTCTGAACGGTCCTGTCAAAATTCTATTAATGGTCCTGTCAAAAATTCTAGGCCCTCCAAGAATATCTATAAGACTAACGGTTCTGTCAAAAAAAATTTCGGCTAATTAATCAAATTTTATTTTCAATAGTAGACACGGTTTGGCTTGGTATTTTTATTTTTTATTCTTTATTTTGCTTTTCATAAGTCAAGCTAAGCTCCTCATCGAGCGGCTCGGGCAAGTGTTTGGTTCATTTTTATTTTTTATTTTTTCAGTTTGATCAAGGGTTAAAGAAGACAAAATAAGTATGTGACCAGATCTGGTAGATATTTACATAACACTCGACGACAACTCGCACTTGCAGCACGTGGGCCAGCTAGGCTAGGCAAAGAGCTTCCCATTGTCATGTGCTAATTAAACATTTTATCCGCTCAACTTAAAGCCGGATAACGACTGGCATGTTATAGAAAAGCAAGAAATTAGGCATTCCACCCCCCCGTCCCCCAATTCCAGTCTTAATCAATTAAATTAGGTGTTTCTTCATGCATCTTCAATGTGAGAGTAAAGTTCATTGGCATTATCATTTACCGCAAAATACTTCTAATACTTTGAATGTCTCGAGTTCAATACTTTTAAATCAAATATTTATAAGAATAGACACGAAATTTTCAATTACTTGATTTCCTCGTCGCTCTTGCCCGACCAAAGGGAAAGTGGCTGGGTTATGTAGAACGGGATGAGTGTGGGGCATGGACGAAAGATGCAATAACGTGAGAAAAAGAGGGTAGATAGCGTAAATTATTATATTATTATAATGATTGTATACATGAAGTGTACAAAATGTTATCCAAATATGTGGTTAACCTGTTAAAAATAATTTGAATTGCTGAAAATCATTACATAGCAAAATTCTTTCTTATGGAATGGAAATGAAAATTTAACACGGACAGAAATCTTTTGAAAGAAAATTTTCAAAAACTTTTTGGAAGTTTTTTAATAAAACTTCTTATCAAATGTAATGTGTATGAATGCGCGCTATGTGTATTTAATACACGCTACATAGGCTCACAGAGTGAGAGATTTTGTTACAAAAATCTCATAGATGTTTTGGATAGGACTCATCTTTTGAAATAAAAATGATAATTTAACGTAGGCCGGCTAAGCAATTAAAAAAAAAAGAACAAAGAAATAATTTTTTTTTATTACGAGATAATGCGTTGAATAGTCCAATAAAGTGCCGTCCTAATGCCACGTAGGATTCCGCTTTTATCCTACGTGTGTGGATAAAAGTGAGAAAGTCAAAAGACGAAATTACCCTTGTGGGTTGTGACTTGGATTCAAAGGGTGGGAAAATTGATGGGATTTGGTGGCACGTGCTTTACAAGGAAGTAGGCTCTTAGAGCTGGTTTGATTCTCATTATTTCTATACATTATAATTTTACCTACTACTCATATGATATTTAATTTGATAATTTTTTAATTATAACAATATATTTCACATATTTTTATATTTTCAATACACATTTTACATATATTCCTATTAAAATTTCTCTAATTTTAAATACATAATGAGAATCAAACAAGCTCTTAATAACCCTATTCATTTAAGTGCACTTTCAGCATCTTCAACGTAATAGTGATTCAAATAATATCTTTTTATAAATGGCAAAAAGTGTCTATGTGACATTGTCACTTCTATCAATTTGATAAATCACTGTAATTCTCTCTTTATTTGTCTTATAAAAATCTAATAATAATTTGTCATTTACGCACCACATTGTCGCATTAAAAAATTTTGAAATATCAATGTCTTTTTTTTAAATAAAAATGTGCAATGTGAATATTGGAGTCTGGATATTGAAAAATTTTATTTTGCCCACGCATACACACTATTATATATACGCACAATACATAACACACATTTATACTACAAGTATGATATTCTTGTAGTTTAGATATTTGACACATATGCACACATGTATAATAACATGCATACTTGTAGGCAAAATAAAATTGCTGCATTGATGTTCCACTAAAGTCATATGTTCCGGGGAGGATGGAGTTCATTTTGTACGCGTGTCTTGTATTGCAGTTAGTTTTTTTGTTCCTATAAATTCATTTTTTTTCCTTGTCACATGTAATTTTAACACAACTTTAAAACACAATCACTTAAAAATTGCTACATTTCCTATGCAAATGATAAATGACACTGAATTTAGCCAATCGATCGAGATAGTTCACTTCAACAGCAAGAACACTCAAGCTTAGTTTTTTATTATCAATTTATACTATAGAATTGTTTATATTTAGACAGATTTATCTATATTCTTTTTCTAAAATACGAAATACTCTACATTGGTGTTAACGTTAACTATTAATTCTAATTAATAACTGATATAACCTGTGACCCTTTACTTACTATATCAGTTAGGACCATCACTGCAGTTCTATCATCCTCTTTTCTAGATATATTGTATGCATTATTGTATTGGAGATTTTTTTTAATAATATAAGTATCGATTATTACCAATTTTAATTTAGAGACACCCAACGTCTCTCTTGTGGAGAGACCTAATGGATGTAGTAGCTTTCACAAGGTAAATTTTATGAAACACTCGATGTGTTCAAACTAAAATTACCTTTAGGACATTGTTTTATTGGAAATGCTGTTAGGCTTTTTGGTTAATATATAAACCAAGAATTACCGAATTCGGTTGCTCATTTGCTGGGGACATTTTTTCCTCCTCACAATTCGGGTTTTCTTGGACATTTCAATTTTCAAATTTTCCCGTCTCTCCTTTTTTTTTTTTAATTTATTTGTCCCCACAATTATAAAATTATTGCCCAAAAATTACACAAAATTATAAAAATTTAAAAAATTCCCTGTTTCTCGAGGGTGTGAACCAAGCTTGACCACAGGATTCCAATCCTCTTCCACGTGGCAATATCTTGTACGAAACTACCCCACACAGGAACAAGTCCTTTCGGCAGTTGTTTTCAGCAACTGGCAATAGCCGGTGGCTTCAGGCCCGTTACCGACGGGTCCAGAGGGAATTGTTAAAGAACTGGGGTTTAGCCATAGTTGAGTGGTTGTCAGGGGGTTTTGGCTATTTTTTTGGGGAGGGGGGAAAATTGGAGAAAAATATTTTAAGTTTGGGAGAGAGATGATGGTATAGAGAATTTGATGTTTGTGGAAATGGAAAATTGAGATTCGTTTTAGATTTGTTTTGATTTGAAAAAAAAATTCTCTGATCTTGCATTATACTGCTCCTTTTCTACACAAGTTCTACAGGGATTTTGATTTCTTCGAAAAATGATGTGGAATTTGGAGGAGAAGTTGTCGTAGGGGTGAAGATATTTTGGTTCTTTAAAGGTGGTTGATCTTGTTTTTTGTCCTTCTGTGCTGTAATTTGGTGGATTTTTTAGTGTCCGCTTCTAAAATTTCTTCCGTTTCAAAGAGAGATTGGGAGAGTGAATGATCGTTTTGATTTTCAGGAGTTCGTTTGCGGGTTGGTTAAGAGTTTCATTTCTTCGGATTTCAGGCAACCAAACAAGGCATTTTTGCATATATCTCTCTGTTACATTTTCTCCATTTACAGTTCTATATTCTATTTCTACATAACTTTGTGTTTGATCTGGGACTCCATCCATGCAAAGGGTTTTGTTTGATATATTAAATTCTTTCCCTCTAAAGGACTTTTGATTGTTGAATTATTTCTTTCTGATGTTAACAAAGACTGTCTAAGATCGGTTGATTTTATATTGTTTCTATTATCCTTTGAACCATGGGATTTTCTCAAAATGGGTCAGGAGTGGACATGATCATCATTGTACATATACTTTTGAAGTTCAATGATGCTTGAAATGATCCGGTTTCTGCCCTTACACAAGCATATTGGAAATGTTTTAGTCAAGGTTTTGTTGTATTATTTCATTCTTTATTCTCTATTCCGCATACGTCAATTGTTTCTCCATTTCTGAAATTGCTTCATAAGGTCCAAAATTTTGGATTTAATGTGCAAATCAGAAAAGGTGGCCTCAAGTTTTCATTTTCAATGGCTTATTGGCTATATTCATGACTTAGAGTTTGTGAAATTTTTAGATCCATTCCGGTTAGTCAATAACTGCGTTCCATGCATTACATTTCTTGTTTTCTTCTGTTCTTCATTTTAGATTTCTTTTCCCAATGAGGTTGTGTATCAGCTTTTCTTTTCTTTTTCTCATTATACCTTTATTGTTATACAGAAAACTAGTATGTGGGACCTTGGTTCTGTTAACAGTTGCCTTTGGATTTTTAGTACGTTTTATGTGTTTGTGTTAAACATGTTGTTACAGTAGTTCCTAAAATTGAGTTTACTAAGTTTTGTTTTCTTATCTTGAATACTGGAGTTCTTTGCATTTTACATGATTGTGAGAGTAATGCAACACATTTTTCTCTTTACTGCGTGGGCAGTTCTTTTTTCATTCCATTGGTGATTTCTTTCCAAGTTTGTATTTGGCTACGTTTGGCTGGATACGTTAATTTATGCTGTAAGATGCATTTTCTTTGTAAATGTAATTCTATTATGGCTAAGATCTTCGTAAATTTGTAGCTTTTCCTGATTACCATGCTCAAATTTGTGTTTGATATGGAAATTTTAGTGTTTTACCAGGTTTTCATGTTAGTTATTAAAGAAATACAGCCAAATGCCTCATCATCTGCATCAATAGTCTTAACCATCTGGCGACTGAAAAACTATTTTCTTTTCACCATTGTGCTTTTTCGGCCTGTGGGTGTGCACTAATTTGCTTTTCCTCTAACTTGTTACATAGATTTAATATATTTTGCTGCTAATGTTGGCAGGATCTAGGCACGTAGGCTTTCCTTCCTGAAGTGACTGGCAGATTCTTATTGACATTGGGATTTATGCTGTGAAGTACAAAGCTTTTATAAATTTTTAATGGTATGGTTACTGAAATATGGTGGTTCATAAGAGGTTGGACTATGGATTTAATGGCTATCAGGTGCCTCCCATTCCCCGAGCTGCCAGATCTTCCAGGGTAACAAGACAGACCTTCCTGGACTGCTATCTTTTCTTTTTTCCCACTTTGGCCCGTGGCTCTAAAAACTTACTTTTTTCGTGTTAACTTGTCATTTGTCCTAGAGGAGATGCATATTCCAAAGGGAAACTGATAACAACTCATTTGGCGCATTTGATTTATTGGCTACTGTAGCTGACAAGTTACTTATGGAGGGGGTTAATTCCACAAAACCTGTTGATACATTTTCTGGTAAAGAGCAGCAAGCAGTTATGGAAGAGTCAGTTAGAGAACAGACCAAAGATGAACCATTGAGAGTAATGTCTTGTGAACCAGAAATCTGTGACCAGACTTTTCTCTTTAAGAAACACGTCACAGAGGCTTCCGTTTCAAGATTCTGTTCAAATGAACTTAAATCTCTTCCAAATGATGCATGCCCATGGCCTGTATCTGAATTAACTTCTGAGTGCTCACAAATGGTTGGTTCTGTGGAACAATTGGCTGACGATGAATGCAAGCTTGGATTGGGGAATATTATTTGGAAACCAGAAGTCCAGTCATCTGCTTGCGGAAGTTTTGGTTGTACATTAGAGGGTGAAAGTGAAAAACAGGTAAAAATGGAGTTAAAAAATTATAATGTGCCAGTAAGTAGTAGGGATGATATGTGCGGTTCTGGGTGTCCAGAGGCTTGGGATAGAAAAGAGTTTGCATTAGATAGAATAAATAACAGTGTAGAGTTTCCCTCTTGCACGGGACCCATGTCCTGTGGTTATCTCCCTCTTAATTCAGAGAGTGTAAAGACAGTTACTAGAGACGATGACGACAACTCTTCTAGGTGCACTAAACCTAGAAATGCAAATAAGGCCAGTAGGCCTCTACAACATACTGGAGGTTGTATTATTAGGAAGTCACAGACTTCAGATCTGAAGGAGGAAGGTTATATTGCTGGTAAGACTGTGAATGCTTTAATTAAAAATATGACTTGGTTTGTTGAGGATGTATTTGATAGAATCTTATGACAGTATCTACAGATAAAAAAGGATGCAATTTTGCGAACATGAAGATCAATTATGAACGCCAAATATCTCAGAGGGATTACCCTTTCAAGAAAAGAAAGCTTTATTACAGTAGCTTGGCGCCTAATGCTGACTTGCGCGACAGCAGAAATGAAATTTGTCGCTTGCCTGAGAACGACTTGAAAGCAGCTGTCGTACCCTCTGGTCCTGCATTGCGTGGAGGTTTGTTTATGTTCTTGCATGCAAGCACATCTTTATTGAAGCTAATTGATACAAGTTTAACTAATACAGCGCTGAATGCAGTAAGTGCTATGCCCACTTCTGCAGCAGTTAAAGCTCCACCCTTCCAGTCCAGGAATTCCCATGGTATGAGAACCACATGAAGCAGTACATTTTAACTGTGGTTAGACGTGTTTGACATTCAAAGACCTCATACAGAGATTTTTTCCTTTCCCTCAGTGAAGCTTAAGATCAAGTCTTTCAGGGTTCCTGAGCTACTTGTTGAGATTCCAGAAACGGCAACTGTTGGTTCTCTTAAGGTATATGAGCAAAAAAAAAAAAAAATGTGACTTTTCTAGCATGCTGTTTTCACACTCATGGCTATAGTCATGAGAAATGTTTTTGGTCCACCTGCCCTCGGTCGTGGAATTACATTTTCCTTTCCACTTTTCAGGTTTGTTTTAACTCTTGGTGGTTGATACATCCCCAGTGTCATGTTATGGTCTCTGCTTTTTAAATCAATTTGATTCATATTCCTTCAGTTTTTCTGACAGCATATAATTTTCTTGCCTTACTTGTATCCAGAGGACTGTTATGAAAGCATTAACCAGAATACTCAGTGGTGGACTGCGTGTTGGCATGCTTCTCCGGGGTAAAAAGATTAGAGATGATAACAGAACTTTACTGCAGACTGGAATTTTTCATGATAACAAACTGGATGCTCTGGGTTTTATGCTGGAGCCTAAACCTACTCGAACATTCAGAAAACAATGTCCGGAAGATCATCCTTTCCAACTTCCTGTCGATTCTCCAAAACCACTAGCAAGGTATTCTTGGTGTTATAATTTGTTGGGTGACATTTTATGTTCCGATTCTCACATTCTTTACCAATACTACGCCATCAGAATCCATTCTACTGTGAATGCGGTTCAAGAAGTGATCGAGCAGGAAAATATGAATGTGCTTCTAGATCCTCGAGGAAGTACCTTTAAGAATTTTCCTGAAAGCAATAATGATTCAGCTCCTTCGACTCCTGATTTGTTGTTAGAGAAAATGGCTCCTGGTTCGCAAGCACTAATTGCTGTTCCAGAAACAAGAAAGCCGTTGGCTATTGTTCCGATGCACAAATCTAAGCAATCTGACTCTGCACAGCGTCGAGTGCGTAGGCCTTTTACTGTGCCTGAAGTGGAAGCATTGGTTCAGGCAGTTGAGAAGCTTGGAACAGGAAGGTATGTTCAACCAAAAATCCAACTCCATAGTTCTATGAGATGTGGGTTCTTGCAGCCTAGGGAGCATCAACATGGACAGTGTCTTATCTGCCGTGAGCATGCAGAGACATGATTTTAGGAGAATACAGGACACCACACATTGAGGATACGCCGATTAAATAATATCGTATCCTGTTTCTATTTTTCCTTTTATTTGTTACAATTTCTAGTTTTTAATTTCTGTGGCTTATATACAATGAGATGCAGACCACGGCTTGTGCACGTCAGGTGCTCCACACAAAAAAAAAAAAAAAAAAAAAGAAAGAAAGAAAAGAAGAATGCTAGTTGGCACATCTGAGAAGTGCCGGTGACCAAAACACGTCAGACATTAACACGCTGCCGCTGGAGGCATGTTGGTGCTCTATAGCTTTCAGCCAAACAAGCTATACTAGTGAAGATGTAGCCACCAAATGCATAAATTGTTATAGCTAGGTCATAGAGAGGCTTAATTCATGCTATCCTATGTGCAGCTGGATTCTTCTTCTCTCTTTCCGTTCTTCGGTGTCATTATTCTTTTTCATTTGTGGTTTTCTTTGGCAGATGGCGTGATGTTAAGCTGAGAGCTTTTGATACTGTCAAACATAGAACTTATGTGGATTTGAAGGTGAGCAGCCCCTGATTTCTTTTTGCATGTAAATCTCTTGCTTCCCGTGGCTGAAAACTAAACTCCCACTTTCTATCTGTGTCCTTTCTCTTATATAGCAATTGGATGTCTTAATGTCTTATGAGGTCCGGCAAACATTTCTCTTGCATATTTTATTCAGAAAGGGATTTTTCTGCAATAATGAACATGACCAAACTAGCAGTCGCCAGTGCTAGTCTTGGATAGTAAAAGAGCGGTACAGTGTTTTCTTAACCCTTACTGTTTAATGATGTCTTGGTTCTGTAATGGGGGATATTTCAGGACAAGTGGAAGACACTGGTGCACACAGCAAAAATATCCCCTCAACAAAGGAGAGGTGAGTCGGTACCTCAGGAGCTTCTAGACAGGGTCTTAAGCGCCCATGCTTACTGGTGTAAGCAGCAAACCAAGCACCAGATTAAAGCCTCAAAGTGAGAGATGCCTCGTCTTCAGATCTCCATGTCCCAATCTGGCTGTAAAATAGGAGAAGAATTAGTAGATATTTACGCAGGCTCTGTAGAAAGTTCATCAAATGAATTGAGTGTTAATGTAATATATGTAGCTATAATGGAGTGTGTGGATTGGTGGCCAGTGGTTTTTGTAAATGGTGGGTATATTAAGGAAATTTCTTATAAGTTCTTTCATGCCAAAATATTGGCATTCTGTTGATGATAGTTCATAGAAGATTTCTTTCTTTCTGTTTTCTTTTGGGGATTCTGTGTTTTGTCTCCTGATTTGGTGGTAATGTGTAGCATTAATATTTGATTCATTTTATCATTGAGAAGCATCACTCTCTTTAAAATGTTTTTTCTTCTGCTTAAAAAGTGCCTAGCAACTTGACTTCAAGTGGTTTTGTCATCAATTGCTTTTCCTCAAAGGGAACAAAATTGAAAATTCTAATACTCTGAAAGTATTATATTTTGTTCTATTAGAAAAATCAAGAACTAATATGTGGATTTATGGAACTCGATGTATTGTTTAATTGGAGGTACACTTGAATTTATAGTTAGTTAAGAGTACTGAAAGAGTATAAAAAAATTTTTCTCCTTGTAGAGAGCCGTGGAGGCTGACTTCTTGTTATCAACTTTTGTTTTGTTTGATGGTAAGTTGTCAATGAACAACTCAAAGTTCAGTTTAGCCTTTGATGGGAGCATATTTTGTCAAAAACAATGTCATGTGTACAAAAAATTCATCTAATAAAATCTCCTGTACAAATAGTTTTTTGTAGGGTGGAAAATGCTATTTGTAAACAAGTTTTTACAAAAGATTTTACTACAAAATATGGTGGTGGTTTTACCATATTATTAAGCATGTGTAATGAATAATTAAGGAAAAAATAATTTAAGAATAAGATAGTAAAATATTTTATGGACCTACAGTAAGACTCAATCACGTCTTATTTGCACGGTGCATAGAGCATTTACGCAAAATCCTCACATATTGGCAAATAAGAGGGACCTAAAAAAAGAAGAAAAGAAAAGAAAAGAGAAATGCAAATTGATTATTCTTATACAATAACTAATCATATAAACAAGAAATTTCATTCAGTCAGTCATCTACAGAAGGAATTTTGTTTTAAAAAAGACCTCAAAAATCACCAAATCAGTGCATATTTTCCTCAAATGTCTGATTCATTAGCATCCGATTTCCTCTCAGATCTGTTCCTGCAAAACATTCTCTTCAAGGAGCTACCGACGGAAGATGATGAATCATTTCTCTCAACATTTTCGATTTCTGAATTTTGATCAACCACTACAATCTCCAACACGGAATTCGCATTGCTGATCCGTAACTCATTTGGATTCATCTCCGAGAATATGGGATTTGGGATCTCTTCATTTTCTCTGGAACTTGAATCTGCGGAATTGGTTATGTCGGATACAACAGGAGCTCGACAAATCGGACATGTCGTATGAGAATGGAGCCACATATCAATGCATTCAACATGGAATGCATGATCGCATTTCGGTAATCTCCTGCCCGCTTCTTCATTTTCGAATAAACTCAAACAAATCACACATTCCAGTCCCTGTTTTTGTTCCTCTGCTTTGAACACGAATAACGGGATTGACGCAATCGTTGAGGCCTCTAGACCCTTGGACGGAGAATTTGCGAAATTCGTGTCAACTGTTAGTGTGTGGAAATGATGAAACCGAGCACCCAATACGTGTGGAACTGCAACTGAACTCCCTCCTCCTCTTCGACGAGCGTGGGCTAAGAACCATTTGGCGTATATATGCAACAACAGAACAAAGAGAACTACCAAAAGTAAAGACACAATCGCCGCAAGCATGATGTTGGTATCGTACGACAGTATGCTGTGGATTATCCCGTCGTCGGAAGACGAAGCTGCCGGCGATGCACTATCCTGATTTTGAATTCGTACGCGAACTGCCAAAGTGCGGTGGATTAATGCCCCCAACATGTTCGACGCATTACCTAAATGGGAAATCCCAGTATACAAGTGAACAAAACAGTGGCAGATCGGATCAGGTATGTATGAATGCTGATTCTACATTTTCTTGAGTCTTGACCAAACATAGGTAGAATCTTTTCTCGTCTGATTATGGGAGTGCGTTTACGTAAATATAAATCCATGGAGGAATAGATTATAATAGATTGGGCATTGGTTGCTTCTGAATTACGGGTTACTGTTACCTGTGATTGATCACAGGGCTTTGTCTGTATATGTGAATGTGTGTCCCCCTCATTCGAAGGTCAACAGAAAACAATCCTTTATCCGTCCAAGAAACAGAGTCATAGAATTCATGCATGAAATTGAGGGAAGGGGCTGAAATAAAGTTCTCGTGAAGGCGACGGCAGGAATAGGTTATTATTATTATTATTATTATTATTATTATTATTATTATTATTATTATTATTATTATTATGGGTAATTGGTGTACAGTCCCTATCTTAGATGCTCTCGTCTAACTGGTCTTTACGTATGAATTTTTTACAATTTCACCCATATGTTTATGTTTTCTTAGCACAATTCATCCTTAGTGTTAAGTTAATCCCTTATTAGAAGGGTACTTTTGTCCAATTACAATTAAAAATAAAAAAAGAGCTGCAAACAGGAGTTCCAAAATAATTATCGTTATTGAAAAATTTAAAATAAGCAAATATAAAAAATATAAACAATTTTTTTGTCATAAAAATGACAGTAAATAGGCGACCGGCAATGGTAGTGGTTTAACGCAACAAATTATTGATAATTACCATTGACTCGGTGAGGTTGGAAAGATAAATAGATTTTAGTTTTTTTTTTGTCTTTTTTTTTTTTTACTTCTCTTTTTTATTTTTTAATACTTTTTTCATTTTAAATTTTTATTAAGTCAACAATTATATTTAGATTGGGACTTACTTTCAAGAAAGAAAAAAAGAAAAAAGAAAAAAAAAGAGATTGGACTTTCTTTGCATTATTTTAAATAAATCTTAAATTGTAAGTGGACAAAAATACTTATCTAACAAGGGACTAATTTAATACGTACAAATGATGAATTGTGCAAAGAAAACATCAAGGTGACGGTGAGATTGCCAAAAATTCATCCGTATGGACCAATTGCATAAGAGTGTTGAAAAGTAAGGACCCTTTGCTCTAATTACCTTATTATTAAATGAAGTGATTTTAAGGGATTCATGTGCTAGCTCATATCAAGAAATGCAGTGCATTTTATGCATTGTCAAGCACCAAATATAAAATAAAAGCTTCTAGGCTGATCAAGATTTGCTAGATGCGATCGGAGTCACACCTTTATTTCTGTCTTTTCTAACTATCTAGTAGTATGATTGTAGTTCATATCTGTATATGCATTTTCATGTACCAAATATATATAAATTAAAAGCTTCTAAGGCTGATTAAGAATTGCTAGATGCGATCGGACTTGTAAATCTATTTTTGTAATTCAAACAATAACCTATGTGGTAAAAAGTGTAGTTCATTTTAACAAGAGAGATTTCAATAAGACTCTTGTATGTGGTTTGACAATTAACTGAAAAGAGGTCATTTTAAAGTGATTACTATCTATCTTTAGTTAGATGATACTATTTTGTGAGTTTAGAGTTCTCACTTTTGTCATTTCGGACATCGAAATGACCTCACTTCAAACTCGCGTATCATCGAATGAGTTGGTATTTTCTATTTACGTGTTGAGCTGTCCTCTTGAAGATGAAGACTACATTAGTTAATGTATTCGTCAATGTTTTTGGCCGCCTATGGGGTGAACCGGGTCCCTTGCTGCTAAGGTATTTTGGAATTATTAGCTTTCAGGGATTCCCTGTGAATCTTGAATTAACAAGTAGGGGGATGCGTGTTGACCGCCAGACCAGCCTATATAGGCTACTGTACCTTCCCTTCAGAATTGGGGTTCCATTAAATTTTTGGGATTCAGTTGGACATTAGAGGTAACTTTTAGTATAGGGAACACGAGAGAAGTGCCCTTTTAAGTTATCTATGTTTGTTTTGTAGTGTAAATAGATTTTTTTTTTTTAAAAAAAATTGAATAATAACTAATGTGTAAGTGTGATTAGTTTGATCAAATTTTATTCATAAATTTTCTTTGCTAAGAGCATTCCAATGTTAGGGGGCAAAATGGAGGGGGAAAAGATACAAAAAAAAAAAAAAAAAAAAAGAAGCCGGGAAATGAGGAGGCCAAATTTTAACACCTCGTTTGGGTTTTTCCCCTTCAAAAATGGGTTTTCAGCCCTTACAGTGGATGAGGTAATAGGGAAAAACCCGAACTTAAGTTTTTCCTCTCAAGTTGGAATTGCTCTAACATGGGTCATACATCCCATCGAGCAATGAGACATAGAAAAAGTGGCATACGGTTATGCAAAATACAAATGGATTTAGAAAATTTATCAAGTAATAGACACATGATATTGTTACAGTACTAGACAGATGGTGTGATATAATATTACTGATCTGTGACGGTACTAATGTGCTCACATTAGCAGCTATTATGTCATATCAATGTCTAGTACTTTAACGGTACCAAACGTGAAACCTAATAAGCAAGACAAGCGACTAGGATTATATCTTCCTATCTGGACGAAATTTCAATCTCTTCGTGCTTCGAAGCTTATGCCTCTATTTGTCTTTCTCCTGCTAATGTGCAAAACAGAAATGTTATTTTTTGGAGTAATATACAAGCGAATGTCGAATCCGTCATTGCAAAATTGAGGATGCTGTCAAGTCGGTCAATTTACGTCTTACGAGTCCAGTCGAGAGGGGCCTAATAAACTTCCTTCCGAACTGTAGCACAACATAACGGATTCATCTTTAGCATCTATAACAATAATAATAATATACAAAAAGCTGAAGTAAAGGGAATTTTCCCGCTGAAAGCTAGAATCAGAATCTGGAATCAAAAAATTATTATAATTATTATTTAATTTTTTTATGTTTACATTGTCAAATGTTAACTATTATAGTTATGGTAACTGTTAATATGTAACCACCCAGTTTACAATTAATATAACTGCCTTTTACATTATTTTGGAATTAGAATCATTTTTAAATTTTTTTTGTGTTTTTTTCTTATTTTGCATTTATTGGTTTTGTTTAACTGTTGTAACTACCCACTAATTTTGTGGAAGCTACCTATATTTTTTAATTGTAACTATCTATCTTTCTAATTTATTTTTTTAATTACTACTAATTTAGTTGAAACTACCCATATGCAAATGCAAATAAAAACTTATTTTTCATTCGCAATTATTTTGCTTACTAAGTAATTTTCTTAATATTTGTTGCCTTCTTGCCACTTGCGTTCATCCACATCTATTATTGCTTTTCTTTTTCTTGTTCGCGTCGTGTTGGTGATTTTTGCATACTAAAGAGGTTGTGATGATTTTGTTGCATTTTCTATTTTGTTGAGATAGATCTTATTTAGAGATTTAGAAAGTTAAAATAATCATTGATTAATATATATATATATGTCTAAGTTTTTTTTAATATACATGTTTCTAAGCTAATTAGTTGCTTAATTGAAATAATAATATTTGTATTTGTATGCTTTAGACTAATATGTGTTCGGTTGTGTTTTAATAATAATTTAAATTAATTAATTAATAGTGGTTAAGTAATTTTATCCACTTGATTAGTAACAGTTTTTAGTAACTAATTAATATTTTTCGGGTTACTCATTAATTAGTAATTGAAAATGAACTGATATCGTTTAACATCGTAAGGGATCTTTTCTTAACATTTTACCTTATTAATTTATTTTGAGAATGGGTGTTTTGTTGCTAATTAGTGATTTGGTTTAAATCATAAATGTTTATTTCACATGTATTCTAATTTTTTAACTTAGAATGTTCATTAACAAAATGCATTCATGTAGTTTAATAATAGTACTACTATGTTTTAATTAGTAAATAAGGTGCTTTAGTTATTGGTTTGCAATCTCTCCCCCCTCCCTCCTTTTTTTTTTTTGTAAAATAAAGGGGGAGAATGGATGGGAAATATGTGTAATTTGAACTCGATACTTTCCGCTTCAAACGTGAATATCTAATCATTGCGCTATTTATTCAAACAACTATTTTACCCCATAGTTTTTTAAATTAGATTAATCATTGGAGAAAAAAAAAAAGAAAAAGAAAAATGTTGTGTATGATCTATTAATACGTTTGAGTAATTTTACAACTTAAATGAACTCTTAACAAGTAAAAGAGATGCTTAGCTATTGTTTTGCATTTAACTCAGTATATGTCACATTGGTTTAAATTAGGTAGCATAGAAAAAAAAGTATATGTTTTGTAATTTTATTTTGTGTCTAATCAGTTTAGATTGCATTTTGATAGATTAAAAGTAAACAAGAAATTAAAGAAAATATATAAAGGGAAAAAAACCAAAAGGATTTCCCTTTTATCTCATTGAGCATATCTTGCTGGAGTCGGAAATGAGTTCCATGTACAAAGCCAACAAATAATACGACAAATGTCGTTTATAAAAAAAGTGTTTCAAAATCTGAAATACTTAAAAAAAAAGGATGATATCTTAGATTTAAAATGATGTGTTCAATCAACAGTTTCATATTTATATAACAAATATTTAAATTTGCTTATATGTAATATAATTTTTATAACATTCATTATATATTGTTACGAAATTAAGTCCATGCAACGTATGTGTGGGAAAACTAGTTGTAATAAATTACCAAGAATCATCATGCAATTATCTCATAGCATGTTTTATACAAGAATACACATTGTAGTACAACATAATGTAATGGATTTACAAGAATTTTTAGCAATATGGGTGTCATTATGGCACGCATATGACCTATATATGTAATTGTATATTTTGTGTGCAATGTAGATACATACAGTAATATGG
>CAVNYN010212764.1:0-70852 GCA_963692815.1 Nyctanthes arbor-tristis
TCTTCAAATTTTTTGCACGTGGAAAAATTGTTTAGTTCTTTGTGAGTTGGTGCAGATACAAAAATTCTCAATGAGATCGTCTGGGGACTGGTGGTTGTTGTAACTTGTTGGCAGGGAGTGACCAAAGGATTGGTTGCACAGAAGGTCCTCTCTCAGATGGTTGAAAATGGAAAGCATCCAGATTTTGTTATGTGTATTGGGGATGATAGATCAGACGAAGACATGTTTGAAAGCATATTGGGCGGTGCCTCCAGCTTATCTGTAGCAGCTCCTGAGATCTTCGCTTGTACCATTGGGCAAAAGCCAAGCGAGGCTAAATATTTCCTTGATGACACTGCTGAAGTTGTGAGGCTGCTTCAACGCCTCTCCAATGCTTCGAGGCCAAACCCTCGAGCATAGTGCACATTTGAGGTTCGTTTTCGTTCTGCATAGCCAAAATATAAACAGAGTACTATATGTAAATTCTTCCCCTCTTTCTTATTTCTTTTTTTTTGGGGGTGGAGGTGGGGGTGTGGTAACTGGTAAGGCTCGGTTTCTCTTTCTGAAAGAAGTTGCCATGGTTCATGTTAACTTAATACTGTACAGCACTGGTTGACATCTGAATTTCGCTTTCTTGTCAGATCTCCTCTTTAAGTTGAGTGTGAAAATTTCTAATTTTGAAAGCATCTTTTTGGGCCAAAAATCTCTCTTAGTCTTCCAGATGTTTATAATGGTTGCTTTAGGTAGAATACTCCTCTTGTATATAGTTAACAGTATAACCTTCTCAGTAACATCGGTTCTATTTATAAAAGAGTTAGTTCTGACTAGTTTGGGCCGCTCATCCACCTATGGATGTACCTTGCTGAAATGGTAATTTCTTATATTCGTTATTATTCTTTTAATTAGTCGTGTAACTTAGGGTTCCTTTGGTCAAATTTAAGCATTGAACAGAACCTAAAATGTTGTTTCCCAGTGTCGTATACTTCTATCGGTGGGCAAATATGCATCGCTAACTGGTTTTAATTTACATGCATGGTTTGATTCCCTTGTTTTTCTTCTCTGATTGAGACATGCGTTACTAAGAAAAAGAAAACGTAGAGAGGAATGCGGGAAAGAGATTCAAAGCAATGGAGTAATCAAGAAAGGCTGTGCCCCACGGCAACAAAATAGCATAGAAACCAAGAACATTTTTCTCGAGTTATGATACGAAATTTAATGTTGCTTGAGCCTGTCGGATGGGTTATGCAAGACTAGAAATTTACTTTATGATCATACAATATCATGTATTGCTGTCTAATCTTGCATGCCCGATGTATTTGCAACCTGAACCTTATTTTATTTATTTATTTTGTAATAAATTCTTTATCTGATGTGAAAGACCAATTGAGATTTGAGAATGACTTGGCAGGAACTCATACCTAGACAATGATTGGTCCGGGGTTTGGCATTGGGATTTCGTCTATCGAAACGTAGTTAATCTAGCGAGAGGGGAAAAAATATTATCTTACTCTCATGGAGCAAGTTGCTCCCAGGATGTGGCATGTCACATAGATTAAATTTTGGCTCACCTGTTTTGAATAATCACCAAACCGAACAACCCCCCCACCCCCACCCCCCCTCGAAAAATAAATAAGAATAATAATAATAATAATAATTCTCCAAGTTCCAACTCGATATTATCCTCTCTATCCCATTTGTGATTGCAATGCCTCGCCAGATTGGAGCCCATTTTGTTCGGCCTGCTGCACTGAAGCTCATCTCAATTTTTCCTCCGGAATGCTGCTGATTCCAGTTGTCAAAGAAGGGCTTTACCCATTTAAATGTATACTTTATAATCTCATTTTTAAGGCTAAATTGAAAAGCTATGGGATTTGAAAAGAATACAGTGCGAAAATTTTTTTAGTGCTTACAAGAGGTGTCATTATGACACTTTCTGTCTTGTCTGTGTGGATGCTTACATACATGTTAAGTGGATTTCTCATCTTCTTTCTGTGAAACTATCATAAACCTACTAATATCTATGAACTGACTTTGCAATTTTTTATCTATATTTATAAACATTCAAATTTTTGTCAAAGGAATCTTGGAGAAAGTTGAGGGAGACGTAAAGTGGCTAAAATTGAAAAGCTGTAGGACTTAAAAAAGTAATGTTTTAAAGGGTAATTTAGGAGTTTATAATCCCATTTTAATGCTAAATAAGATTACTATCATAGACAGTGTTATAAGGTTCAATTTATTCTTGTTTAAGGACGTTTATGAATTTGAAATTTGACTTGATTGTGTAGTTAACTAATTGTGTTTATCTTTTAACCTATTAAAACTGGGAAATTAGCTTACTTAAGATTTTCACTTTGGATGTTAACTTCCATTTGACATAAATCGACAGAGCGAAACTAAATGATTATAAGACTACAGATATTTCCATTCTAATTTTCTACATATAAAGTCTTTCATTTTATTATTATTATTATTATTATTATTATTATTAGCAGCCGCAATTTCAGTATATAGATTGCAGTGATTTAAAAGAGGGACCAACTGCGACAATTAGACTAATAGATAGTTGGAAGGACGTACCTCCACAATCCCCCCCCCAGCCCACAGAAAATGTGTCATTATCTTTTTTCAAAATAATAATCATTAGTATTTATTATTTAACATTTATACATAAGATTACTGGCACTATTTAATTTTTTAGTACTTATTTCTACTCATCATTATTATTATTATTATTATTATTATTATGTTTTCAAAATCAAAACGTTAGTTGAATAAGAATATTGGATTACCACAAATATTATTATTATTATTATTTGTAGTCAGATTTGAGCCTTTTATTTTATTTTTATTTAAAGGCATTTTGCTAAAATGCATTATCAATGTAATCAGCATAGAAACATTATTATGGATTGTATTTCTTGCTTATAAAGGAAGTATTATTATTATCATATTAAATAAATAAATGTAGATACTTATGATTTCGTCTCAAGTCTATTTTGTTCCAAGTCTACTGTTGAACTCAATTTTTTCCCCAAATAAATTAATAGTTAAGTAGAATCCTAAAATAATCATATCGTTAGATAATTCAAGTTAATTAGATAATTCAGATTACCATGCTAAAACTAATGAGAGAATTTTAAGTTAAACAATCAATAAAAATTAAAAAATAATTGAATAAAAATGAGTGATAAAAAGTTATGCAATCGATCTTAAATTTTTGCACTCTACATCTAATTTTGTACATGTTGAATTTTTTGGCAATCGATCTTTTTCATTTGCCATTAACAGAAATAAATCGCGTTAGCCAACTACTTCCATATTGTGTTAAAATTGACGGCAGGTTACTCAACTTTGAGAATTAAGCATCTTCATTACACCCGTTTAAATTCAATGTAGATAGATCCTTAATTTTAACTTATTTTCAACATCACTAAACTTCGATTTTTTTACAATTTTGATCCCTCTTTATTAATCATAGCCGTTCATTTAAGGCAACATGTAGAATTGAAATGACTAATTAGTACTCCACTAGTGAACACACACACATGCACATCTATGTACTTCTGTATATACATGTCATTTTATTACTTTCAGCTGTACAATTTCTTTCATTTGACTAGACATATGCGCATCTGTACCTATAGTGTAGGAAATATTAAAATAGACAATTTCTATCATGCAACTAAAATACACACACTAGTCGTTTGTTAATCTTCATTTTTAGAAGTTAGGATAATGTATTACATTAGTTAAATATTGACAAAGCAATGTGCAAAAATGAATATCTTCTTGTTTGTTAGAGATTCGTTTTGAGAAAGAAATTGATTCTTTTAAAGTATGTGTGATTGAAGTTGAAAAGTCAAATCTTGTTGATTAAAAGTAAACTATGTGTCAAAACCGAGTACTAAAAAAAAGGTTAATCTTTGAGAAAAGTTCCAACGATAAAGGTGTAAATATACCAAAAAAAAAAAAGGAAAAAAAATCAAAGTTAAATAATTTGATTGGACGAAGTTAAAGATGAGCAACGAGATATATAAAAGTAATTTGAAGTTTGATGGCTTAATTGAACTAAAATTGAAGATGGGTGAGACGAATGCACCTTCACTCAAAGTACGGAGAGCCTACAAAAGTTTCCGATTCTCGTCTAATCTCCGATGGCTCTTCACTCTCCACGGGACCACGGCCCATTGTCCCTTTTCTCTTTCTCACTCTCTCTTCTGTCTCTTTCTATCTTTTTCTCTCCCTTCAACCATTTCATACACACTCTTCTCACACACTCTTTCACTCACTGTTCCTCAAAAAACCCATCACTTTTTCTCCGTTCTTTTTCCTTTCCATCAAGAATCTAAAAAAACCCATATAGGGTTTTACTTTCAGGCAAATGCTGAGATTCATCCTCCGTTTATGAACATTCTGCGTTAGGAAGGTGGTTAAAAATGGCATTTAAAATGGGAAAAAACGTTCTTGTTTCCCTTTTCACACTTCTGCTGCTTTTTGGTGGTGTTTACTCTGTTTCGGCTACTTCCTCGCCTGCAAGTAAGCATTTCTCGACTTACATTATATGTGTATATATGGGTCTCTGTGTTTATCTGTATGTGAATCCCAGAAAGTTATTTCATTTGATCTTGGACCATTTCTTTTACCTTTTCCTGGGCATGGAGTAACTAGCAAGAGTTGGATTTAACCGCTGACCATTTTATTTCATTCGTTTAATTTTTTGTTGGGCAGGAATTGTAAATGGGTTCTTCTCAAATGCATTTTCGATGCTTATGAAACGGATTTTATCGCTCAAAGCCACTACTAAAACAGGTAAAGAGGGATCGCCTGATTTATTGCTTGATTTTCTTGTTTATTTCTTTATTAACTTTTTGTGTAGAGGTTGCTATATATATGTACCTGATGGAGTTTTCTTTTGTTGTAACAGCAATAACAGGGCGTCCGATGATGAAATTTGAGAGTGGGTACACAGTGGAGACAGTGTTTGATGGGAGTAAATTGGGCATTGAGCCTCATTCTGTTGAAGTTTTGCCTACTGGGGACCTTCTCATTTTGGACTCTGCTAACAGCAATCTTTACAAAATCTCTTCCTCTTTGTCCCTATGTATGTCCTAAACTGTAATTCAATTTTTATTTGTGAATTTTTGTTCTATTGCATCATAATTTATTATTGTTTATTAGCCCATATACTTTGATATTTTTTCCGCTTCTATTCATAGTGATTTGCCAACTGTTAGCATTATTAGAGTTTGCTATTCATTCCGACGTTGAGCAGCTGATGTTGTTAGAAGTAAGCTGGGCCCTTTTGGTCTCTAGATAATGTAATTTATATTTGCTTCTGCTACTCGGAATAATACATGACAATGAGCTAAATGTATCTAGTAAATTTTAGATAATTGACACTATTGATTTAGCTTTTTTAGAACATGATTATACCACTGCTTGTTTGGGACCCTGAATGAATAAAAGATAAGCATTTCCATGAATCTGAGCTGAAGCAATGCCTTTTTTTACATAGAGGGTAGGAGTTGGTTATAATGAGGTTTAAGTGGAAACTGAGCGAGGCACAATGCATTTCTTGGTGGTTGATTGGAAGTGAATGACTTTATTTTTGCTAATTTTGTAATACTTGGAAATCTGCTAATGTTTATGATCTGAATTAAATTTATTTTTTTACAGATAGCTCAATTTACTGTTCAATTAGAAAACTGATTCTCTTTTTTAGAGTGTCCTTTTGTCCATGTGCTCATTTGGTAAATTCCGGAAATTGCAGATAGCAGGCCAAGGCTGGTTGCAGGGTCCGCAGATGGTTACTCTGGGTATGTGGATGGTAAATTGAGAGAAGCGAGGATGAATCATCCAAAGGGACTTACAGTTGATGATGGAGGAAACATTTACATTGCTGACACAGATAATATGTCAATCAGGAAGATAACTGACACTGGTGATTATTCTTGATCCATCTTAGAGAGAACTGATAATGAGTTTTTTATTTTTATGTTTTTATCCTAAATTGTTATCGTTTAAAGATAGACATTCTGAAAATATTCCAACTATAGGAACAATTGAACAGCTTAGCCTAGAAAATCCCTGCGTATTTTCTTTTTATCCTGTATGTTGGACTTATAGAGTCTAATTTTACCATTGATTTATCCCCCTCAAGCGTCAAGCGTATTTTTATACAGTTATATCAAGCGTTTGTGCTCTATATATTGGAAAACTTTGAGAGGTCAATCTTTTGTCTTGGCCAGATAAGACAGAGGTTTGAGATTTTTTATTGTAAAATTATCTTATAAATCTTTAGCAGTAACTGTAGGTCGCCTCTCATATTTAGGGTGAACTATACCTTTGTGCTCTTGTTTGTGTAATCGTATCTAATTTCTTAACTATTGATGTCAGAGTTAGGGAATAAGATTTGACCTCACACAGTATATTCTGCAAGAAAGAAGACTAGTCAACTGACTGGTAAATTTTGCAGTTCATTTTACTAATTTCTATTGATTTGTGGTTGATTCTTTCTCTAGGCGTCACAACCATCGCGGGCGGTAAATGGACTCGTGGAAATGGACACGTGGATGGACCAAGTGGAGATGCAAAATTTTCAAATGATTTTGATGTGGTTTATATAGGAAGCAGTTGCTCTCTCCTTGTTATTGATAGGGGAAATAAGGCAATTCGCGAGATACAACTCCACTTTGATGATTGTGCCTATCAGTATGAAAGTGGTTTTCCACTGGGTAAAATATATGAAATTATAGTACAACTGGCATTTCAGTTTGTTATAAGTAAAGCAACATGTAACATGTTAATTATTGCAGGTGTTGCAGTGCTTATTGTGGCTGGCTTCTTTGGGTATATGTTAGCTTTGCTCCAACGCAAGGTTGGTTCAATTGTATCTCCCCAGGATGTGAGTTCCTGTGCTCTACTGATCCTATACTGTTAGTGATGCATATGAATAAGATTTCTGAGCTACTATGCTCAAAAGTAACTTATAGTTTGAGAAATTATTTTTTCAAAGCGAGTACATGTTTGGCTAACATTAAAAATTTAATATTTGTTGTCAGTTTCAATGTCTAGAAGATATATGATCCAACTTTTTCCTTCTGTTATTTGCTTTTGAAGGATGATGGACAAATGAAAGCGAGTTTATCTCAGACGACATATCAGAAGCACCTGAAGTCATCTGTAAGACCACCACTAATCCCCATGGAAAATGAGCCGGAAAAACTTGAAGAGAGCTTTTTTAGATCTTTAGGGAGACTGGTTGCACAA
Source organism: Nyctanthes arbor-tristis (assembly GCA_963692815.1). Taxonomy (NCBI): domain Eukaryota; kingdom Viridiplantae; phylum Streptophyta; class Magnoliopsida; order Lamiales; family Oleaceae; genus Nyctanthes; species Nyctanthes arbor-tristis. The sequence goes on from CAVNYN010212764.1 coordinate 7,249, forward strand.
ACCAGAGCATCTGCTGCTGAGATTTTGGGAGGAGTATTTCCTATATTCAAGAGAAACCAATATAATAATCAGTACCAAAACCCTATACAACAGCGGAAACTTTCAAATACTTGGCCAGTACAAGAAAGCTTTGTAATACCTGACGAAGACGAACCCCCTTCAATTGAAGCCAGGACTCCAACTCCTCGGAAAACCTATGCATTCATGACAAAGGATTCTGAGAAAATCCAAAGGCTTAGACAAAGTCGTGCTTTCTGCAGTGGCTGGGAAGCTGACATCCATAATCAGCAAACTCAGAAAAAACAACACCATCATCGATATCATTCATCCACGCCTCAAACTTACTACGAACAAGCCCCAGAGAAGACAACTGAGATAGTGTTTGGGGCAGTACAGGAGCAGGAAGGGAAGGGTGAATCTGTTGTAATAAAGCCTCTTGACCATGGAATTCCTGCTTATGACCATTCTAATATTCGTGCTCGACTGAACTATTCCCTTGGACGTTGATTGCACAGAATTGATTCCTCAAGATTACTTCTCAGTGGCTGAAATATGAGATGGAAATTATAGTACAGTGCCTACATTTCTGGAGATTGGAATGTGTTCTCAAGGGTAGCTTACTAGTGCTAAGTATGCCATGATAGCCAAATCTATTGTAGCCTTGAAGATAAAAGTTACAAGTCCTATGAAATGGATTGAATTTATTGGATTATTTTCTTTCAATTGCCTACTTCATTTACATGAGTTCTTGCCCCCACAGTTCATTTGGTCATCCACTGAATTTAAAGATTTTTAGGTTACTCCTTCCTTGTCACAGATGGCGTGATCAAAATTTTGCTAAAAAGTTAAATTTAATCCCATAAACAGATTTTACAAAGTGTTTGGCAACTATCTGGATTATAATCTGAATTATAATCTATTACGTGACATTATTTTATTAGTTGTTTTTTATAAAAAGTAAAAGATTGCGGCTTGACTTTTACTTTTTGACTTTTTGAAAAAAGTGAAACCAGTAAAATGATATCGTGTGGCAGATTATAATCTAGATTATAATTCGAGTGAGTTGCCAAACACTATTAGTTTGAAATTTGAAATGGTACAGCTGTCAAACCTCCTAGATGCCTCTTGTTGGGTAAAGACAAACATTAGTTTCTTGTTTAAAGTTGTGGAAGGACGTTGATAGATCCAATGTTTGTTTATTAAGAGCCCGTTTGGTTAGATTTATAAAATCAAATTATAAGGGGAATTTATAATAAGTGAAAATGAGTGATGGAGATTTAATTGAAATGTGTGATGATTGTTAAGTAGTTATCAAATCGATAGTCAAATCATGATAGTTGAATTTATAAATAGACAAAATAAAGGAAACCAAACAAAGCCTAAAAAATAATATAGTGTTGTACAGAAAACATCAACTTGGGCGTAATCAATCTAGAAGCATGCAGTAGCATACATTTATATAGTATCAAACACAGGAATGTCCGTAAATATTTGTTTAATTTATTTCAGATCATGGTAGTGTTCATTGTTGCAAGTACAACTGTACAAGAATCCAATGCACATAGGGATTGGAACAAGTGCTCCAGTAATTAGGTATTCATGTTCCAGAGCCGTGGTCCTGAGTTCGAATCCCATCATCCCCACCCCTATTATCCCTCCCTGGTTCGCCTTGTATAAAAAAAAAAAAAAAAGAAAAAAAAAAAAAGAGGAATCCAATGCACATGTGCGCCTGACCAAGCAACCCATAAGTTAAAATGGTGGAATTAATATAAGTATTCTACCAATCATGTGTGTTAGAAACTGGTTAAAATTCAAGAAGCTTTTTTCTTTTTAAAACAAATTATCTTGTTCTTTGATATAACTCCAAAATATGGAAGGTTGGATTCTGGATTATGTCTAGATGGATTGGTATGAATGCACATGAAAATTTGTTAGTGGGGGGCAATGAGATATGGTGAGGTCAAATTAGAATGGATCTCCCCCCTTCCTTTTCCTTTCTTTTCCTTTCTTTTCTTCTCCTATTCTCCTCCCCCGCTCCCCAAGGGACGGTAACAGGGCAGGTCGGGATAAGTTTGGCTGCCCTGACCCGCCCTGATTTTTTTTTACCCCGCCCTGCCCCCATCCCCGATCCCCAGTTGAGTCGGGGGGTTCGGGTGGGGACGGGTCGGGCAGGATGGGAAAATCCCCGATCTCTACCACAAATTTTTTTTCCTTTTTTCTTTTCAATTTTGAGCACGTGCACGTAAAATATTCTATGATTCTATCATTCATTCCCAATATTACAATTTGAAATGATACCACAATTACATAATAATGATATGAAGTTAGTTAAAGTAAACATTAGCCCAAGAAGGCACGTGTAAGAAAATTATTTACTTTTAATTGTCATTAAGCAATGCATAAGACAAGACCCATTGACTCAAGGCATATGCGTCACAAGCATATGCTTTTATAATAAAATGGCCTTATTCTACTTTTCTATGAATCCGATGTAGGATGTCTCCCTATGCTGATGTCTAGCTTTTTCTCAATTTCCATTTATAAAAGCTTACTCTTCATTTTTCTTGTGAATCAAATGTGGGAATACATTCAAGTCCATCTAATATATATTTTCACTTGTAGAATTACTAGTCCCCATTCAGCGGAAACAGAAAACGAACTATCTCTGATCCCGACTCCGATCTCTCTCACACACAAATCCTTGTACATAACTATATTTAATTGTATTGTAGTTAGATATCTATGTTTCATATATTCTGTGAGATGGGTTTTCAAGAAATTGTAAATTCCATTGACTTGGAGAAGGAATCCTATCCAGAATTTAAAGATATCACTGTGCTTTCGATTTTCGCTGTCTTTTTCCGCACAGTTCGGTTTTTCCTCAATAGATTTGTATTTGAGGTACTTTAAGCGAATTTACAGTATGATTTCTTTAACTCATATTTGAAAAGTTCTTGATGTTTTGAAGTTTTTTTTGCTTTGACTTAGTCTGACCCACGTTGTTAAGATGTTTACTCATTGCTTGTGCTTTCTGTGGAGTGTAGAGTCCAATTGGACTTTGTTGAATATTTTCGTTAAATTTGATATATGATTCTTTTGATGTTGCATAAGATGTGAACCTTTAAGCGTGGATAAAAGACAAACCTTTTATTATATAAATTTTTAGGCAAATTCATGAAATTTTGTAGCAATTTTTTTCAAAAAATTTTTGTCGCTGATTTTGTCTAGTCAGGTCATATGAGGTTAACGTGAAAAATTTCCACTATTCATTTCTTCTATCATTCATATATATATATATATATATCAGTTGAGAGAGGTTGAGGGTTCGAGACCTAGTAATGTTATATACTAAATAAATATATTTTTTTAATAAATAATTTAAATTACCAAAAACCGAATTTTGAGGCCGGGTCGGGCCGGGGGAACCAAAATCTGTGCCCGCCCTAGTAATTCGGGGCACAACTTTGTGTCCTGTTCCCGCCCCTTTTCCAATTGGGACGGGTCCAATGAGTTCGGGCTTTCGAGTTAAATCTGGCATCTCTATCCTCTAGAACACACACACAAAAACACAAAACACACATTAGGATCTTGTTTGAGGTAGATTCAAATTTTGAGGATGTGCTTTTTGAAAGAACTTCTTCAGCCTAACTTCTATTAGTAGATCTTTTAAATAAAAAAAAAAAAAAGCACTTCGATAAAATTACTCATCATGCACGAACAAATATCTATGGCTATTTTTGTAAATTGAACTGCTGACCGAGTCGATTTTCCTTAGTTGGAAAAGTGCTGGGGAAGTGGCTTCTTGGGTTATTGTTGGTGGGCCCTCAAAGTATTCCACGATTGACCTTTAACCTATTTGGAGTAGACTAGATGGCTAGTCCAATTTAACATGTAATAAAAGGAAAATTGCACAGAGCTCCTTAACCATTGAATATTTTTTCAAATGAGACTGTGAACCATTTTTTTTAAATCAACTTTTGAACTTGGTAAATTTCACATGTGGTTTCAGGCATTTTCAATTTGTTTTAGCTGAGTCGTCACTCTTTTTTTAATGCTATGAGCCCCAGTTTTTTATAAGTTCGTACAGTATGTCCCTATGATAGTTTTCATTCAAAAACTTCGTTAAGTCCAATTAAAATTTATCTTTATACCCTTATCTCCTCAGATAAAAAAAAAAAGTTTTCAAAAAATAGAAAAGAATAAAAAATAAAAAAGATACTTGCCCCCCAAACATCACCACCCTTTGCGGTTGGAAATGACATCAATAAAGGAGGAGATCCCTTTTATATTCTAAGAAATGGCAGCTTTTCAATGTCCAATTGGCTACTTGAATGCTACTATTTCTAGCACGAAAAGTGATGTTTTGGGGGAGGGGATGGGCTCAAGGTGGGTTTCCTTTTTATTTTTATTTCTTCAGTTTTAAATTTTTTATTTCAAGAGACTAGTATCAAGGTAATTTTAATGGGACTTAGTGGAATTTTTGGAAAGAAACAATCAACAATGACTTATTGTGTGAATTTATAAAAGATTGAGGCTTGTAATGTTGAAAAAAAGAAGAATGGAATTGGAAGCCAACTACACGAAAATGTTGGGGATGATACTTGAAATTTACCCTTTTAAATTTTAGTACATAGGTCCTTGTATGGGAAAAACTGTTCGTATATAAATTTAAGAGAGTGTTTGATGCTCATTTTTATTTTCGCATTATAATGGTGCATATATCATACTTGATTTGCTAATAAATTAAAATTAAATAAAAATCATGAGGCATATTAAACAACCCTAAACATATTCCCTTCCCCCTACACTCCTTTTATATTAAAAACCTTAAACATTTGTAACAAGTCACAATAATGAAACTTAACAACCCTAAAATTAAGGGGAAAAATAGCACTGAGCATCTTCAATGGGTTAAATACTTTTATGGTCTCTGAACTTATCCTTGTGTTTTTAATCATTAATCATCATTCAATTTACCCCCAAGTCACTGAACTTACAAAAGTGTTACAGATTCATCACTTTAACATGTTCCATCTGTTATAGTTAGTGGAAGATTTGATGTGACCTACCTGTGAATATGACATAGCTTAACGTCTCCACTACGTAGCAAGCTAGATCCTTTAAGAGTCACTAACAAAACTTATCTTTATATTACTAAATCATCACTAAACTTTAATGATGTGTTATTAACTAACAATTGAAGTTTAACATGTTCCTGTCTGGTCAGTGAACTCACATTTAAATTGCTAAACGACCATTCAACTTAGACATGTTGCTTATTTATCACTAAACTTCAGCTATCTATGTGACCATATCCATTTTTGTAGTATGAATTGGTTGGATAATTTTACTGCTATGGTAACTCTCATTAGTTTGTAACCACTCACCAGTACTTAGCACTGTAATTTTTGGGATGAATGGAAGTAAATTATTCTGGTTGCTATTTTCCCCCTTTTTGGTACAAAGATTCTGTTTGCTATTTATATTTTACAATTGATAAATGTTTCTTCAATTTTGTTGTCGTTGTCTTTGTCGTCACAATTTATCTCTTGGTTCAATTTGCAATATAGAATGGTTAACACGTTAATAACATGGATGGCTATGGTACAATGCTTGAGATGAACAAAATCACCCAAACAATTTGAAAATGTTTCTTAGCAAGATTCTCAATCGAAAAGGGGTACTGACAAATTTGATCAAACTTTTTTACTCTTTTTCTCATTCAAATTTCAATTGTAAGATCACTTCTAATGTTAGAGGAAAATGTGAGGGAAAAAGGTAAAAGGAAAAATTAGGGGGGAATTTGTAAATATTTGGCCCCTGCTTTTGGGTTTTTCCAACACAAATTTGCCAAATTTTGAGTTTTTATCCTTTCACAAAATTTAAGTTTTTCCTCCAAATTAGAACTGCTCAAAGTGAGGCGAACTACAAGGATTCCTATGAACAAAATGCATCCCCTTGGTAAGAAAAATATCAAACTCCAGACACCACACATTTTTTACTTGAAAGCAAAGTATTAGTATCATTTTGGAAAAGGAATGACGTGTATTTATGACATTGATATCATTTTCTAGTTAAAAAAACATCGATATTAATATAATTTTATAAGTTTATTAATTAACAGGTAACTCACTAAAGTTTAATAATAGTTTAGTAATTTAAGTGTTAGTTCATTGACTTGTTAGTAATATGTTAAAGTTTCAGTCAGTAACACATCTTTAAAGTCTGGTGATGATTTATTAACCTAAAGATAAGTTTAATGACCATAAAAGTATTTAACTTGTCACATAGTAGAGCCGTAAAGCTATATGATATTTACCATTAGGCTATATTAGCTATGATGTTAACTGTAATAGACGAAATCTATTAGAGTGATGGATGGTTAATAATCTAATATATTTTTTGTAAGTTTGATGACTAACACGTAACACGTTGAAATTGAGGATGGATTATAAATAAAAGGATAAGTTAAGTAACCATAAAAGTATTTAACCTCGTCATTAACTTTTATTATTATGTTTACAACGGCACTACAAAATTTTAATTTTCTACTCATAGACGCTTCAACCTTTCAAGTTGCAGAAATAAATAATGCTATTCACCAATGTTGCAAAGCATATGTGGCTGTGGCACCATCGGTTAGCAGCATATGTGGCATAAATGGTAAGTGGAGTTAAAAAAAAGTAAAAATAATCTCATACCATATGTATGATATCACGTGATGTTATATAATCATACCGCGTGCATATTGTGATTTCCCATCTGACGTGTCCTTATGCACGCGTACATAATCATATGACATCATATGGTGCCATAATATATAGTGTTAGATCAGGACTAGTTAAAAAAAATATAAACATGTAACCTACTTGCTCTTCAAATATACAAAGACGAAGCTTTTTGTAAAGATTGTTATCAATTTTAAGGGAACTTTTCTCCCATATGGCCCAAAAAATAATAAATGTCATGTATGTCACAAATACATTGTCTTATGTGTTACAGTTCACCGTACTTCTCCTCCATTCATCTCTTCTTATTCAAAATAATCTTTTTCCTTCCTTTCCCTATTCAGTTATTACTATTATATGTATGTCACTATTTTTTGAATAATACTAGTGGATCCACGTGCGGTGCATGCGTAGGATTCATAATGTTGCATATAACACTGCCAAGTGCCAACACATATACATTCCATAATTAGCAATGAGAAGGGTAAAAATGACCTTATAGTAAAAATTATTTCAAATGCAACAGTGTCTATTATGTATATATGGCATAGATAGATCCAAGAGAATAGCAAATAAAAATAGCTTTCGTTCTTAAACCACATCAACAAGCAAAGTCCATAGGCTGGTTCGGAAGAGAAATTAATCTTGAAAAGACATGAGAATTGTAGTATATTTATCATTTATCATTTTTCTTTTAAAAAAAAAAAAGGAAAAAAAAAAAGACAGAATTATCACCCACCAGGTGGTGGTTCTTGCATTGATAACAATAGAAGAATTAGCCTTATGTAAATTAAGTGCCAAAAAACCTACTTATCTGTGAACATTCAGATAATTCAATTCATGAAGATGAATTTCTCCAATTTGTTGCAGATTTCGTCATACAAAAGTTCAGTAAGTAATAATTTAGATTAACACTCATGTTCTTCACCCTAATCTCATCCGTTGCTACAACCTGAAAAATTAGTAAGAAGGTCCTGACAAAAAGGGATCTTTGACAATTGACACAATAGATCCATTAAGCTTGAAAAAAATCACCTCACAGAGTAGAACTATGATTAATCTATCATTTTTTTTTTCTGATTCTAAAGAAACAATAAAATTTGATGATAAAATATGCTTATGATAACAAAATAGCAAGATCTAACTGGCTAAACTAGATAAATATAAAATTTAAAAACTAAAATGAGGCCCAGGTCTTTCAATTTTTTTTTCTTAAACTAATCCAGGGGTAATATTGCCATATGCCAATACTCACAACTGAAACTGTACAAGGTAAGAATCCCCTGGGCTTAGTTACTTTATTCTGTAGTCTCTCACATAAATTCAAAAACTGGATTTTAGTTTGATTAAGGTAACCTTTATAAGAGACGTTACCTGCAGAAAAATATTGTTAGAATCCAAAGAACTGTGTTAAATATCGTTTCGTGCATGCCAATCAAGAAATGTGTGAATATAAAATACCAAAGCACTATTTTAATTATATTTTGAAAACATAACTACGTTCAACTGTACTAATATTCAGGACATCAAACTGCACCCAATCATCCAAAGAATAAAATAAAACCCAACCGCGCCGCATAATTTGAGGACATATTAAAAGCATTGTGAAAATGGAAGTTCTTATCCATCCTTGTTTAGATTAAACCACATTATCTTATCAAGAAAATTAAAATTCATGTATGAATCAGACAAATCGCCTTATAGACAGCTCTTACTTTACAGACGACTCATAAGCGGCTCCTTCCATATACTCAGTTCATTAGCTTCACAATTATCATAAATACTTATCAACTTCTTAAAATATCTAAAGTGAACAGACAAAGATAAGAAGATGTTCCTTGTAAGTTGCTACACCTTGTCTAATACAATGAAATGAACATGCATCTGTTTCTGCTGGAGTTGGACCCTTACGATGGACGGTCTTATCTCATTGGCCTACTTCTTGGCTTCCCTATGCAGTCTATTATTCTAATTTCCAAGTTCATTCATTACCATGCACTTCCATTGGGTACTGAAGTACTACGATTTTTTTGGAGGACAAATAAGGTAGAGATGATTTACTTTCAAAAGTCAATTTTGATTGGATATGTAGTGTGATTTATTTTCTTTCGGATGAAATGGTCAATAAAAATGTGCATTCAGAGTTATCTTTCTGTTTAGGTAAAATGTAACTATCATCCTCAACCTTTGATCTTTATGGCAATCTTTCGCCAACATTAGTGATCTTTATTGATCCTTGTAGAGATCTTAAGTTCAATTTTTGTTTCAAATCAATTGATTCTTTTCGGGCATTATACTTTCTCATGCTCACCAATTTCATTGCAACCCATTATCTGTTCAATATCCCCTAAGGAAATTCAAAAATTGATAGAAATCAGGGATATTGATGTATGGACATTGATGTATTATTTGTTTTGTTAAGTTAGCATATTTATTTCAATTCTGTTATTTTTTATTGTTCATTTAGTAAGTTATTATTATATATTTAGTTGAACTGTATTTATTATGTTTTTGTGTTAAGCATTTTCACTCCATTTAAATGGGATACATAATCTAGTATGGTCACATTAGCATTTTATATTGTATCTTAATATATTTGTTGTTCGATTTTACATGCCTTAATTTTAATTAATGTATATTAGATGATTAATGTTGATGTTAAGTTATATGAATGTCTAATACTAACTCTAAAAATTTTCTTGGTTGTTTTCTTTTAGGTTTTGATGTATGTAGACAACTTTTAACATGCATCCATTAATTTAAGATTTCACAATATCGCGGTACATGAATTTTTTTCCCTGTAGACACACATAAACGATGGAAGAGTTATCCTTTTTTTAATTATAATAAAGTTTACTCATCTTGAATAACATATATATTATATTATCATCTCGTGTAATACACATGTGAAACAACCAGTTATAATTAAATAGCAGTTTTCTAGTACTCTAGGTGTTGCGTAAAGGCCCACGCTGTGTGTAAGAAATCAATACTAGTTTCATGAAATTAGTATTATTGTCACACGTCTTGCAAAGGCGCGAGCAGCGCGTAAGAAACCAATACTGATTTCATGAAACCAGTAGTCAGTGTAACGCCGTCAAACTCTGATGGGTGAATGATTATTATAATTTAGATTATGATTTTAGAGGTGTTCCCCTGTTAGAATTTCCCTCCCCTCCCCTCCCCTCTATCCCTCTTCTTGTATATATAATTAGGTGAAAAAAAAAAGTCTATAAAAATTCCATACTCTATGGTACCGACATAATTACTTATCTATCATTGTCATTATTAAAGACGGATGGCATTATCTTCATAAGTGAATAGTGCATTTGAGACAAATTCAAACCTGTACGAAATGAAAATTGACCATTTAATTTGCATGACATAATGAAGATAATGGTAGGGTTTTAAAAGGGGACACGGCTGATAAGGACGCTTCAAAGAAAAAAGAGTCTAACAAGGAAAAAATAAAAAAAAAAGATGCCATTATGACATCAGAAGTGACGCCTTATAAATAGTAAGTTATGAATAGTTGCCACAACAGTGAAAAACAAGTTTGTTTATATATATATATATATAATAATATATATATATATACTAGTGGAACCACGTGCATTGCACGTGTAGCGTTGACCATGTTATATGTGTAGTGCCAACATATGCATTAATTATTAGCAATGGAGAGAGAAACAAAATGACAATAAAAAATATTCCCAATGCAAGTAAAGAAATGCAAAAAATCTCAAGCAAGATCACAAATACAAGGGCCAGTAACATATTACATACTATACTTCATTATATGTGTACCTTTATTTTTTTTTTTGCAACAAAAGAGCGTAAAGTTCACGACACTTCTGCACCTTGCGTCCCAAAGAACATATAACTTCATACTACTATATACAAAATCTTTACAATTAAGGAAAAAATAACACTAATCGTAATTCATAGGATATGCTCCCGGAAACTAATTTCCAATAATATATTGCAACTTTGCAATGGCACCAAAGATTGATCAAATAGTCCCAAAGATTGATCAAATAAACTACCTAAAGAGTATTGATGTAATTACCACATAAACATATCTAGAGTAAAACTACACACTTCATTATATTTACATAAATTTTATAAAGTTTATACAATTGATGACACATAATTGTTGCAAAAGTTAAATACAAAAGATGTTCACTATGCCAAGACTTGTGTAGTCTAGTGGCATCTTAGTTAGTTTCGCACACCCTTGATCAAGAGTTCAAATCCCCACCCTTACTATTCCCCTTGTGATATTCCCAAAAAAAAAAAAAAAGAAAAAAGAAAAAGATGTTCATCATTTTTTTATCGGACAGTTCAATTAGTCAAAAACAAAAGATTTCCAAAAGAGTTTGATATACTTGCGAATTGGCACAACTCGAGTACTAACTCGTTTTCATCTGTGCTGTTGATTACATCTATTCATCGCCACATCAGTATCCTTTTCTTTCCATTTTCCATTAATTTAATTTTCCTTTAAACTCTTTGAATCTTTCCCTTTGACAATAATAAAGAATATATTAACAATAGACACAAAAGTCTTTGGCAAAAGAACACAACATGATAGTTAGCTCAACTTTTTTAAGTAAGAAAGAAACCACTGCTTGCGCTCATAACTCCACAAATGTAAAAGAAGACAAAAAATTGCAAATACAACTTACCAAGAAATCTGATGTTGGCAGCTCCTTCAGGCAACCTGAGCTTGGCAACCGTTGGGACAAATCTGGATACCAAAGAAATATAAACTTTGAAGTGAATAATGACATTTCATGATGATACAACGTTTTCTTTCAAGTCCTTTCATGAAAATTCGAAGGGGAGAAAATAGAAAATACACCGCAAGAGGTTTGTGACTTCAAAGGACTTGAAAATACTATCCATTTTTTTTTTATCTAAACAGTGACGAATATTTTGCTAGAGAACTTGAAAAAGCAAATAGATAATTAAGCATTGCACATTAAAAGAATATGTCAATGGAGTATGAAAACAAATGAACTAAATAGCTATCTTAATATCTTAAAAAATAAAAAGATAGGTGAAAAGAGGAACAAAAAGTAAAAAAAAATTATGCAACTGTTTTATTCAAGAATAGATAGCGATGACAAAAGATATATCATATAGAATAATATGATAAACAATATTTAACAATTATATCATCCACACATGTCAGAGCTTTATTTAAAAATGTGGACAAAGCTACATAATAGATAACTATCTATACGCTAAATATATCATAATAAGGTATGCATGCTAAGGAAAATACCTTCAGCACAAATAGCATAATTAAATGCTAATAGTATATTTTCAGAAAGATGAAGAGTTTTCAAGCTTTGAAAATTGACACATAAAATAAAACGGACACTGGGAAATCACATTAAAACTTAGAGAAAAACTGTTTATCCACAAATTAACTATAAATATGTGAGATAGAATGTATAGACCAACTGAGAATGCAGAGAATGCAATAAATAAATACAAGAATTTGATACTGAACCAAGATATAGAAAATTGTGATACAATGAAAAATAATAGATAAACTTATTTGGAGGATTTGCTCAGGTTTTAGGAAAAACCCAACTTTGGTTGGACCGCTTAACAAATTTGATTCAAGAGCCTCAATGCCACTTCTTTTTCAGCAAGCAAGACCAAAATGGATGAGAGCAAAGTTGTTAAAATCGTGATCCAAATCGTAAAATCGTACGATTTTACGATTCAATCACACCAAATCGATCTAAATCGCATTCAGAATCGCAAGTTTATAAAGTCGTAAAAAATCGTGAAGGAATTGTATGAAATCGGGTAAAATCGGATTGCACGATTTCTATGATTCCTTGGAAAACACTAATTTTTAGGTCACTGGTCGAAATCTGGAATTGGGTCCAACAGGGGCGGAATCTTAGTATTTGTATTTTGAAAGAGACAGCACACGAAAACTCAAATGCAAAAAAGAAGAAGAAAAAGAAGAAGAAGAAGGAAGACTGGAAAGTCTAGATTCTGAAGGGAAGAACCAGTTGCAGACAGCGAACGAAGGGGAAGAGGAGACAGGGTTTGAAAAGAGGTTTAAAGTTTTATATTTCCAATGCCAGCAGCCCATCCTTTTCTTTTCGGTCATAGTTTCCTGCTTTCTTTCTGATTTTACACTTCCCAAGAGTTTGAACAATTAATCAAACTTTTTAAAATAAAAAAATAATTAATCAAATATATTTTATTAATATTTTTTTTGAAAACTTTTTTATTAATTTTATGACAGATCTACTTCTTTCCCCTCTTTTTTTATTATTCTCTCTTTTGTTTTATTATTATTGTTAATTGTTATTATTATATTATTATTGACTGGCTCAATATCTTTACTTTAAAAAAAATATTAAACACGTATACAAAAGTTTTTTAAACATACAATGATTATTTATAAAATTAATCTACGCTACAGTTATAAATTATGTTATAAACTAGTTTTTCATTTCTTTTTTTACACCATACATATTGTTCTTACTTGTTATTTAACTTCCTGTTATACATTTATGATTAATTTTTTTCACTTTTTTTTTGTAATTTTAAATTAATTTTTAATAGAATCTTACGATTTACGATTCGATCTACCAATTCGATTTTCAAAAGCCTTGACCGATTCGATGCAAAAATACGATTTTAACATCCTTGGATGAGAGAATACATGCAACTGATTTCAAAGGAAATTAGACGCAAACGATAAATTTATTTGAGCAAAAATTTCATCCTTACCCCTGAAAATACTTTATAAAATTTCTAAGTATCGTAGCACTTACCCAAATCAACAGTGGGCTTCTCAAGTAGTCCTTGACAAGAATCTATCTTCTTAAATTGTCATCGAAGTTTCCTACAGCCACTATGAAACAAAAAAAAATTTAATTCACATCTGCTTAACTCTAAATCACTTGCTAAAATTTCACAAGAAAGATGGTGAGAATCATGTTCTTGAAAAACCAGAACTCGTAAGAAGATTTAAAATGATCAATTTTTTTCTATTTTTTCAACCACAAGTATATTTGGAATGGAGTTTTTCCAAATACGGCGGATTACAAGAGACTTAATTTAAGAAATAATTTAAAGTTATGGGACAAAATCAGAGCAAACAAATACATAATCCTGGGACAAAGGAAGAAAATAGACAAAAAAATTAGTAAATCATTCGGGTGGTCTCCAAAATGGATTTAGAAACAAACCTTCAAAATCTACACAGTTTAGATTGTCTTATAATCCAACCTATCCATACAAAAAGTCATTAAATAATCAAATGTAGTTCATAGATAAATGATTGTAAAATAAAGCAATAATAAAAGCACCTCAAAAGGATTTGCATATATTATTAGGACTTGCCTACCATAGAATAACATAGGAAAACACTCAGAAAATGGTCATAAAAAGAGTTCCTCGAGGATTGATCTGCCACTAAATTTTTCCTAAGCCCAACAGTCGAAAAATAAATTGATAGACTGCTTTTAGAGATGCACAAGACTTTTTAGATTGATGTAGAAAAACAAATACTATGCATTTGATAAATGAAACAAAAGGGTTTTGGAAAAAAGGGATAACTGACTAATTAATTTGTTACCCTAGAAAAATAAAAAATGAACCCAAAAAAAGGGGGAAAAAGGAAGAGGAATTTGTTTGGATAAAACATTGGCAAGTATGCAGTGTCATGCTTTGAAGAATGCATAACTTAGAAAAAAAATAGCATATGGGACAAACTCAAACATGTTACGTGTGATTGGGGGAAAGTAAAAGTTGGGAAAGCAAACAGATATGCATTTTCTATTCATCACCAAAAAAAAAAAAAAGAATAAGTAATAAAAAATGTACAAGGTTGGAACTATAAAAATTAAAAATAATATATATAATATGTACACTCATTTTATGATAAAATATGATAAGAGGATACAGTCACTATATACTGTATGATTATTATATAAAGTAATATATATAATATATACACTCATTTTTATTCTCTTTCAAAAAATTAAAAAAAAAAAATCAAATTTGATACAATTTTCAATTAACATATAAAAGTATAAATATTCGTTCAAAATAGATGTTTCATGGAAAAAGTAAAATAAAGAGTTAAAAAAAGAAAAGAGACTGTCGGAAAAAGTTAAAATTCTGGAAAAATATAAAAATACTCTTTGTGATGTGGAGCATTATCTTTTAAAATAATATAAGAGTTGGCTCGCAGCTCTTAAGTCATAAACTTAAGAACTACCTCAATATAGGAAGTAAAGGTAATTTCACTACATATATATTTCTTTAAGAAGAAATGTACGGTACACTCACATACTCAATGTTTTTATTTATGCTTCAAAAGATTGTATTTCTAGTTATATTCCTATATTTATGCAAGCATATATGAGTTGAGTGAACAAAAATAATAAATAATATGTTAAAGAAAACAGTAAACCATAAATTAAAACAAAAATTTTAGTGTGTGATAGAAATGAAGTTTAATTGAAATTGATGAATCCAATTGAAAAAAAAAATGTTAAACTAACTAAAATGAATCCACCCATGACCAATATCAATACAATTAAAATCCATCAAATTTGCGAATTAAATAAGACATTTGATATTTCATTTCCGCCACTAACCATTGTCCCAAAAACATGGCTTGCAGGGTTTTCATAACTTCAAAAAATAAACAAATAAATAAATAATAAAAAAATAAAAACTTGATGTTAAATATTGATAATTTTTACACACACACTCCAAACGCATATACCTGAACTACTCCATACAGAACTAACTGACATACTGAGCACTTAGAAAAAAGCATGAATGTTGTTAGCATGACATGACTAAACTTGCCTGATGGAGAAACAATCTAACAAAGAAGAATGAATTCTTGAATTCCTAGAACCCAAAGAACTCAAAAAGTAGAAATCACATATTCCTGGGTTGGGTTTGGATCCAATTCAATGTAAAAGAGCAATGGAAAGCGAAAGTGCTAATTCAAAGTTCTAGGACAAAATCAAAGGAAACAAACACAATCCTGGTACAAAGGAAGAAAATAGACAAAAAATCTGGAAACAATCGAAGAAAGAAGGATGGACAGATAAAATTTTTGAGGAAGATTGAAAGGAAAAATTAACAAATCATTTGGCTGGTCTCCAAAAGGTATTTAGAAACAAACCTTCAAATAATCCTCTGTATCATCAATGTATTCTCGTACCAGCAAATTAATGCCTAAATATAAGTTCCCATATTGACAACTTCAAAAGGGCAAAGGAAAAAAGTTTGGGCAAAACAAAAAAGCTAGAATCCGATAACTTTCACCAAAAGAGAAAATGAAAAGAAAATGCTTTGACGGAAAAACTAAATCAATAAATTACCCAAGAATGCCCACAATGAAAGAGGATCATTCAAAGCCCCACATCAAAAAATTCAAGCTCACAGTGGAACAAATTGTTAAACTAAATTTTCAGATTTAATTCTGTTCCAATTTTAAGAAATCATTTACCTTACTGGCAAGAAGAACATTTGTAGGAAGACACAACAAGATATCGGGTTTTCTTCTTATAAGTTTACAATTTAAAAAAGAAAAAAAACACGATCAAACAAGTTCCTAGAACTCACCATAAAAGAAGTGCTAATTAAAAGTTCCTGGGACAAAATTAGAGGAAACAAACACATAATCCTTGGACAAAGGAAGAAAATAGATAAAAAAATCTAAAAACAAACGAAGAAAGAAGGATGGACAGATAAAATTTTTGAAGAAGATTCAAACCAAAAATTGGTAAATCATTTGGGTGGTCTTCAAAACGGATTCAGAAACAAACCTTCAAAATCAGCACTCGAAGAAGACAATTTGACTCAGAAGAACGCCGCCAAAAAAGCCCTCTCCAAGGAAGTAAAGGAAACCCAGGTATTATTATTATTATTTAGACATATTAAAAATATTAGAGGGATTGACTGATGGTAGATTTGGAATAGTAGTTGACCAATTTAGAATGAACAGTGCAGCAAGGGGTTGAGGGACAGTGAAATTCCACTCTTTTCTTTTATTATTGTAGGGATATAATATAATATAATATATATAAAATAATATAAGTATATGTGTATGTATGTATATGTAAGGAGATATATGTTATTGTTATTACTTAAAAGTTATTTCTAAATTTTCCAACGAAGTAAAAAAGGTAACATTTAGCTTGTTTGATTTTTATTATTTGTCTAAATGTGTGAAAATTATAATGATGAGAGAGTTAGAATGTGTATTAGAAATGTAAAAATATTTAAAAATTATGAGAAAATTATAAATTGAGAAAATAATAACAATCAAACTAGGAATGATAAAATATTTATTTATTTTATTTATATTTTTTCATTTTGTAATTTTATTTACATTTTTTCATTTTGTAATGCCATCTGCATTTTGCATCCCTCCATGGCTGGGGCCTGGGATTGCAAGATTATACAATGATCAATTAATTCCAGATCGAAATTTGTGTTCTTCTAAAATTTTACCTGCTCCGAGACCTCAGTTTTGCCTTTTTCACTCGATGATCTCACCTGGGCGTCTTAATTTTTACAGCAAGAGAGAAGTCAGAGTGCAAAAGAATCAATACCACAACTGGATCTGGTAGAGCTATCCGGGAGTTTCAAAATGGACCCAGTCATGAATCCCTTTTCGTCGGCCATCCGCCTGAGGTTACTCGCCAAACTTTATCTCTCCATGTTTTACGTTTTGCGTATTTCTTGCAAGGATTATTGGATCAATTCTGATCAATTCTCAAAATTTCCGAGTGTCCTTGTGGCTGCGTGTAATTGAGTTGCTTATGCTCGAAATTCGCATTATTTTTCTATGATATGTTGGTAATCAGTTGCCATTTCATGTGCCATTATATATATATATATATGTATGTACAAATTATCATTGCATTAGTTAATGATAATGGGGGTAGGAATGCTCGCGGCTTTCTTAAATCCAATTCTTAGCGGGATGGAGCATGTAAACTTAAGTTTCAGACTTGCTGAATAATATACTAAAATGACACGAGTACTTGAGGAGAAATCAAATGAGGTGGAGATGATTACGTTGGAAGTGTCATATCATTGTTTGCTAATTAAGAAATACTATGTTCAAGGAGTTCATTATATTATCCTTGTTTGCTAATTAACAAACCAATTGAAACAATTATTTGATGTCTGCAGTAAAGTGGGGAATTTATAGATGACAAAGAATTAGTTATTAGCTAAGCGAAAATAGAATTGAAAGTATGAATGTGATGCCTTGCCTGATTACTAAAGAGTAAACACCTATGGAGCCTATGTATAAGTTACCCTCTGAATTGTCAATAGTGACTGCCTGTAATTGTGGACAATTTGAAGAAGAGAGTAACAGATGTTAGCACCAGTGATGTATGATTGGAAGATGCTAATAAAGAAACATAACTAACATGGAAAAAAGTGAAGGGGGAGGTGTTGGATCACCGGGGAGTATTGTTCCCGATGCATTCACGAAAGAAATTGGGTGGGCAAGTTAGCTTTTGTCAGCCTCTCAATAAAACCTATGTTAGAGTTTCACTGTCAAGCATCTGGACAGAAAGGATGATTCCTGCTTATAATGCTCAATTAGAGGGGGACATTAGATGACTGGGGTCTGTCAGGAATCTGTTTGAAAGTTTTGGGAATATCATATGGCCCTAACGAGGAAAAGTTAAAGGAGTTGGTTACAGAAATTTTAAAAAAAGAAATACGTGTAGAGCTGAATTGGGAACATCATGAAGAATACTCTAGGTTTACCCATGTCTGGGTACTGAAGAATACTTGAAAACTGGTTTAATTTAACATATAGAAAAGTGAGGTGGTAGGTAAAGGGGGCCATGGCTTGAAAAGGCGAGGAGGAGGCGCGCTTCAGAGGCGCACTGTTGCTGCCTCAAGGCAGAAGTTTTCTAACGGTCTGTGACGAGGCGGACGCCTATTCCATAGAGGCGCTCGCCTCTGGGGCAGCGCCTCCACGCGAGGGAGGCTTAAGCCTCGAAATTGAAAGACGATTTCGAGTTTTTTAAACCTTTAAGTTCATCGCAGCAGCAAGCCAGCAGCAGCTTTACCATTGCGTGGCGGTATCTTCTGTTGAGTTCCCTTCCAACTTCTATTTCTGGCTCTCATCTCACCCATAGTCGTCGGCTTCAATGTGCAGAATTCGCAGAATTCATTTTCAATCTTCTATTTGCTTGATGCTTAGCTGTGTTCTTTGTATTTAATAGATAATATAATATTAATATATTGATTTATGAAGTGCACACGTGATTGCTTGTTCAATTGTTCCCAACCCATAGTTTATTGTATTTACCCACCTACTATTCTACCCCACTTTTGTTGACTTTTTGTTGGGTCATTATTTCTTTTCTTTAGTTCTAAAGGCGTACACGTGACACTTGTTTTCATTTTTTTAGTGTATGTTTTATTTTAGAGATAAATATGTGCTGCATATTCATATTTTTCATTATAGTATAAATATGTGATGAGTGGTATATTATCAAATTTAATTTATTCTTTGCGATATGTGAAAGGAAATACTTTTGTTTTTATTTTTTTATTACAAAATTTCCCACTCTTTCTCATTTCCAATCGAGGCTTACTTCCAATCGAGGCTTACGCCTTAAAACGCCTTGAAACTTACGCCTCGCCTCTGAAGGCAAAAACGCCTTGAGGCTTAATTCCGCCTATTCGAACTATGAAGGGGGGTTTTAACAAGCACATGGAAATGATGATGGGATGTTCTTGTGAAATATAGAGATGCACTCTGAAGGTTCCTCTACTGTTTTATCTTGTTGATAATGATGGCCAAGGTCTTAAATACCACTTTATTTGAATTATTCGTAACTTTAATTTCTAGCAGAAAGCATGCTTTTTGTTGCTAGACCCGTATGAAATGTTGTGCGGGCTCTAAATCAGTTGGTGAAGACAATAGCTAAGTACATCCTCCGTCATATGTAGGACAAGAAACAAGATTGATTTGATTTTGTTGTCTGTTAACTTAGACATGTAATACGATCACTCAGCCATGGCTCTAAAATTGGGGGCTGGAGCTGATCTTTAGGGTCATTTGAATGGTGTTGTGTGGTATGATTGAGGTTCCCTTTTCACTCTTGCGCTCAAATCAGTGTTTTCTTCTTAGGTTTGTGGCTTTGTTAAATTCATTTATGATTGTTTAAGGAATCATTTCCTGCAATTGAGCATGATTTGCACCAGCATGTTTTTTTCTTTTGCTTTAGCATATGCATCCAAGCATTTCTCGTGTTTTGATTTGGATGAATGTGATGTCTGTCAAAAAGTAGGAAGCATGATTCTCATAAAAACTGAGAAGTTTGGAAATGTAAATATGACTTTATAATGTATTTTATCATTTAATGCTTCAAAAGCTACTCCTCCATCCCACTAAAATAGGCTCACTCCCAATTTCACAAAGATTAAGAAAAGTTAAATTAATGTTGTTGGGAAAGTAAACTTTAAGGATAATTTCCTAGTATACCCCTTCATTTACTAATTTTTTCACCTTGATATCGTTGATAACGATTTACATTAAATAAGGGCATATAAGAAAATTAAGATTCCAACTACATTTTAATAATGAAAGCGGCCTCTAATTTGGGATGGAGGAAAAAAGAATACAATTCTATCTTAGTGGGAGGAAGGAGTATTATATTACTTACATTGATTTAAATATATATATAAATATATACAGATTTCTACTACAGGCATCATCATCATCATCATTACATTCTCTGTTGTTATTATTATTAATAAGTATATAAATCTATATCTATGCAATTAAGAGAAATTACATGGTAAATATAATTTTTCCCCCAGTCAAATTCTACTCTGAGAGCACCATTTATTTTAGTTTTTTAATCTAATTATCTGTGCTCTATTCCAGGGACATGATTCGAGCTATACGCTCCTGCAAAACTGCTGCAGAGGAGCGTGCTGTCGTGAGAAAAGAATGTGCTGCTATTCGAGCTGCAATTAGTGAAAATGACCAAGATTATAGACATTGAAATCTGGCTAAGCTCATGTTCATTCACATGCTTGGTTATGCTACACATTTTGGTCAAATGGAATGCCTGAAATTAATTGCCACTCCTGAATTTCCTGAGAAGAGAATAGGATATCTTGGCCTTACGTTGCTTCTTGACGAAAGACAGGAAGTTCTAATGTTGGTTACCAATTCGATAAAACAGTATCCATTCCAAAAATTATTTCTTACATTATGTTTTGTCTCCACTTGGGAAAGGTCAAGCCGACACAATAGGCATTGCGATGCGAAGAGCTTTACTTGGGGAAATAGAAGGAACATGTATCACACGTGTAAAAAAAGAGCGAGACGAGGACTGACTAGCCTGGCTCATCTCCCTACCTTGCATGCCACATGCACCCAGAGTGAAAGAAGAGGATTAAGAGGGTTTTAGAATCTCATTATTGTGCCTAAAT
Organism: Nyctanthes arbor-tristis; assembly: GCA_963692815.1. Lineage (NCBI taxonomy): Eukaryota > Viridiplantae > Streptophyta > Magnoliopsida > Lamiales > Oleaceae > Nyctanthes > Nyctanthes arbor-tristis. The sequence continues at coordinate 28,467 of CAVNYN010212764.1, forward strand.
TATCACAAAATTATAATTTCTATCCACCCATTGATTTGACAACTACTCAATTACACCCGCACATGTCACACCTCTTTAAATTTCTAGCACTCAATCTACCTCTCTCCTCGTTATAACTTCCCCCAAAGTTTCTTGAATAATGAGAATAAAACACCAGCCAATTGACATGGAAAGGGGAACAATTAACAGTCCCATGGTTGTATATGTACTAACAAATCATTTCTTCCCTGGACTTTTTTTTTTTTTTTTATATAAAAAAAAAGGAAAGAAAGAAAAAGGAAAAGAAAATTTAAGCTTTTATTTCTGTTCAATACCTTAACTTATGCACAGAGATCTTAACCACACCAACCATTACATTGTTGGACTTGCTCTTTGTGCACTGGGAAATATCTGCTCGGCTGAAATGGCTCGCCATCTTGCCCCAGAAGTTGAAAGATTGCTTCAATTTAGGGATCCAAATATTAGGAAGAAAGTAAGCTTTCCTGATTTCACTTGAGTGCTATATAAGGATCTTTCTCATATGACAGTGTCTTAAGTTCAACTTTATGCACCTTTGTATAGATTTCACTGCAAGCATACTTGATGCAAATGTTTGGGGGAAAAATGGAACAGCTGAGAGCAGTTAAATTATTGAAAGAAGCAATCATTTTTTTCTTTTTCTTTTTGGGCATATTTAAAGCTCAATTATTTAATTGTTCTTTTTTACTTCCTCTTGTTGTTTTTTTTTCCTTTGAATTTTATTTATATGTGCACATCCTTTTTGTTAAACTGAGAAATCCTTATCCATAAGTTCGTTAGATGTCCATTATCATTCAATAGTTTGTGGTTTCAAATCCCACCCTGTTAGTTTTTCTAACCTAGAAAAGAAAATGATACAGTGGTTGCAGGCGATCCATTTAAATTTTATACCCACAACACTGTTTCCTGAAGTGCACCCATGTCCCACTTTGTGTCATCACAGGCATTCATACTGGCTAGAATGTGCTGCAGATTCAGAGAAAATTTACATAAAGAGACAACAAATGTTCATTTTTTGTCCTATTCACCTATGGTTTTTTGAGGATGCTCAAACTGAAATTCTTTAAGTGGGGATGCATTTCCAAGATATGTGGAATCTTGCAAAAAGATGCACACTGGACTTATTATTCGCTTATCATCGCACCAAGCCATCAACTTTTTCCTTTTTATAGTTTTTTCCTATGATTTATGTATTCATTCTATTGATAGAATTTTTCTTTTCTCTGTATTAGACTGTCTATCAGAGATAATTGTAATGCTGTTCGCCACTCTCATGTTGTGTTCTTGTCTTTCCTTTTCTTTTCTTTTTCTCCCAATTTCCTTTTGGGTTTAGAAATTAATTGAAAGTCCTAGTAGTTTCCCCAGTCGGAGGAAAAATTCTTATCTTAATCAAATGCTTATATTTTTTTCATAAAAATTATTCACTGGAGACCTGAAAGTTCTCTCCTTGCTCATATCAGCGCTACTTCCTCTATATTGTAGGCTGCATTATGCTCTGTAAGGATAATAAAGAAAGTTCCGGACCTGGCAGAAAACTTTGTAAATGCTGCTGCTGTGTTGCCCAAAGAAAAGCATCACGGTGTGTTATTAACTGGAGTCCAGCTTTGTACAGATCTATGTAAAGCCAGTAAAGAGGCTCTTGAGTATTTCAGAAAGGTAATAGTTAAAATCACTTTATATATAAAAGGGCGGATCATGGAAAATCTTTTGATTTCCATATTCACCGTTATCTTTTTTTAAAAAAACCTGATTTGCCCTTGGCTGATGGATTTTTTTCCCTAGAAAACCCACCAAGTTTCCAACATATTTTAATTATCTCAACTTATTTTTCTTTTCTTTTGATAAATGACGTTATTTTGATGTTTAAAAATATTGAATATGGGTCTGAAATTTAAGGTCTCAGCGTGAGCCTTAATAGAAATTAACAGATAAAAGTTAATGATGAGCATACCGTTCATAAAATGATAGAAAGATTAAAGATGATATCTTAACTTTCTTCTTTCTTCTTTCTAATTTTACACCAGACCCCGATCTATTGGAATTTTTCAATTAAGTCCTAAATAATATTGAAATTTTTAAAATCTAATTCATTTGGTCCTCCAATTTGTTATTAATTGTAAAGAGAATAATACTATGTAGCACCAGTGGTACTTGGCGCCAGTCGAGGTGGCATCTAATGTGGCATTAAATGATAAGTGAAATTAAATGAATAAATAAATTAATCACTTAATTCAACTTATCATTTAATGCCACCTTGAAATGGTACTAAGCACTACTGGTGCTAGATAGCATTACTCTTAAAAATAATGATAGATAGATTAACGTTTTTGATAGTTTCTCTTTTAAATACTATAGTTTTACGTAAGTATAATGTAAAAAATACGAATTACAATATTTAGTTTACGTGTCCTCAACACTAAGGGTGTGTTTGATGGCTAAAAATTTCCATGGAAAAAGGTGTTTTCCATCTAAGTTCCAACTTTTATAATGTTTGATTGACAAATTTTTCCTTGAAAACCATTTTTCACCTTTTAGTTACATGACCATATTTTCCTTGAAAACAAGGAAAATATTTTCCTATGGCGTTTTGGTTTTTTGTTCTCTAGGTAACTCATGCTTTCTAACGAGGATTCCACTCTCAATCAAACATGTTACGGAATTTATTTTCTATAGAATTCAATTATCGGTAATTCAATTGACACAAAAATATTTTCCTTCCAAGCAAATTCCATGCTTGTAATCAATCGTACCCTAAGTTCATTTAATTTCTTAAAACTTGATCCTCGTTAAAAGATTCAATATGCCTCTAAAAAAAATAAAGATTCATGATTGACTTTTAACTCTTCATTTTTAAACTCTTTTTTGATTTTTTCTATTTGAATTTAAATTTTCATTAAAAAATTAAGTTAATCTAACTGATATATTGTTCATTATAATTATAACTCGAGAAGTTACATTATTTTGCTGATTTATTTTGTATATTAGGCATGTTAAAATTTAAATTAATGCTTAAACGTATATACATGTGCATAGTCAACTTGTCAATCTAAAAAGAAGAAATAATGGAGTCCCAGGTTAGCTTTCTTCTTGAGTGTACTGGATTTATTTTGGCTTAACATTAAATTTATCAATTCACGCTTATTATAGAGACTGTTTGCCATTGACACAATTCCTTTTCTTTACATTTTTATCACTTTCCTCAACAAAATTCAAAACAATATTATTACTTTAAAAACATGTACATATGATTCACCTTTTACATAAGACGTGCAACGAACATGCTCACTATTATTTATAAAAGCTAAAATATCACCTAATGATGTCTACAGTTAAAGTCTGCAGTGAGATTTCTCTAGCGTGTATTAAGATACACAGTTTTATTTTGCATTAGCATTTCCTCTATGGAGCTTCATTGTTGATTGGACTTCTGTCCTTGAAAGCATCTGAAAGTTCGGTTCCACAACTATTTGATGAAATGACTTTTGACATATTATGAGAGTTAAGTACCTTGATGAGTTCTTTCTACATGCCAAGATTTCATCTTTCCTTCTCTTTGGGTTCTAGAAATGCACAGATGGCCTAGTCAAAGTTCTAAAGGATGTCGCAAATAGTCCATATACACCAGAATACGATGTTTATGGGATTTCAGATCCTTTTCTTCATATTAGATTGCTCAAGCTTTTGTGTGTGTTGGGCCAAGGAGATCCTGATGCTAATGATACTATGAATGATATCCTTGCTCAGGTAAGTTAATGTATCTTATGTTTGCCTTCTTTATTATGTGTAGGTAATCCTTTTAGCTTATGCATATTCCTGTTTTTATTTTCTGCACCAGTATGTTCATTTCTGATCAAATATATGCTCCCACTACAAGTAATTTCTTGACACGTTCCACATGTAGTTTACATGATTATCTTAAGACATATTTCATGCATCATTTTTGTTATGCGTTTCTGATTAGTTGGAACTCTCACTCTTGAAGCTGATGCTGGCATCTTTTCTATACATAATTAATCTTCTTCGCAACTTTGATTTTTAAAAATAAGAAATGCAGCGCTCTTCTACTGTCCTGCATAGACTAATAAGTTCTTCTCTATCCCCTAGTTCTAATGCTGAGATGTTATTTTTCTTGGTAGGTGGCAACCAAAACTGAGTCAAAGAAAAATGCAGGAAATGCCATCCTCTATGAATGTGTTGCTACGATTATGACCATTGAAGATAATGGTGGTTTACGGGTTCTTGCTGTCAACATCTTGGGGAAATTTTTATCCAGTCGTGATAACAACATCAGGTTATCTTCATTCATTTGGTTTGAACAATTTGTTGAACTTTTCCAAGGGCTTGATCAACATCTTGCACCTATGCCCATGTTAGCATTCTATTTCTATTTCAAAAGAGTTAAAATGTGTGGTGGGAGATTTGTGCTGTATATGTAGGACTCCTGTAGAATAATTGGATGCAATAAGTTTGATCAATTTATGTTTTAAAATAATAGTTTGCTAACAGGGGAGTAATTTTGCCTTTGAAGGTTGAATTTTTTTTTTTTTTTTTTTTTTAATTTGTGCATAACAGCAAATTTCTGCGTGCAGATGAGTCTAGATGATAGATTAAGTATTAAAGAATGCTATCATTAGTTTCCTCCAATTCATTTTGCGGAAGAACTGGAGCAACTGGAGTTATCTTGAGTCATTTTAAAAAGTAAAATTAATGGGATGATCATGATTTCATCGTTTACTCTTTAACCAAAACAAAAAGTTTCTTGCTGTTTGATGTCAAAATGATGTAGTTTTGAAGCCTTACTTTACATGAGTCAATGTATCAATCAGAACTTGTTTCTGAAATAGCTGAATTGAAATGAATTATGATTTCTTTTACCTGGAACTGATTCACATAATAATAAGTTTTACGCAACAGAAGTCCACGTGAATGAAGGTGTTTCACTTGGGTAAACTTTATGGGAGTTTACGTATGGTTATTTGCTGATCTTATCTGTTATACCATGCATTCATATTCTTGCAAATCTTGTTGCCTCGTGCTGTTTAATGGGTTTTGACATGCTTGGATGCTTGAAATGGAGTGATGTGTTTGTCAGGTTGAAGCATCCACTGATGAGAATGTATCATGCTATTTATTTGCAATCCTAGTGGAAAGCATTTGATAGAAAAAGTTTCCAAGAAGATCTAAAGATTTGTTTATCTGATATTTTTCCATGTGAAATGTGTTGTACTTGGGTATTCAATCATAAACATTGCTGCTTAACTTTGACATGGTGTGTTAGAGAAGTTGTGAAAGTTCTTAGGTTAGTACCTTGCCATGCTTCCTTTTTCCACATGAGCTAAGTGCATACCTCGAAGCCTTGACCGTGTTGCTTCTTTGGAAATTTTAGGAACCTGAAACTGTTGACTCGTTTTCTCGTGCATTTTCTTGTTCTAGTCATAATAAATCATTCAAGTTACTTTCTTGTTTTCTACTTGAACTTTATATGCCTCGATATGGTTGCATCATATCCTATTAGATTGTTTCTTGCTTCGCACTTTTGCTTTATTGTCTTATGAAGTTAAACTAAATTGTGTCAGATATGTTGCATTGAACATGCTGATGAAGGCTATTGCCTTAGATGGTCAAGCAGTGCAGAGGCATCGAGCTACCCTCTTGGAATGCATAAAGGTATTATGTAACCGTACCCGTTTCATTCCCCTTGAATTTGAGGCTTTTTTCTTTAAAATGGGGAAAACATTCAAGTTCATGTGAAAAAACATGCATTTCCAAGCTGTTATGTGCGTGATTACTTCAGTTCTCGATTTTTGTTTCTCTAGATGTTGTCTGATAACTTACGCATAGTGGCTTAATTGTCTGAATTATATACATGCTTATGAGATCAGACTAGTCTGTGCAGTTAGCAAAACTCAGCCCATTGCATCAATTTGCTATTATATATGCATTTGTTCAGAATTTGACAGTAGATAAGACCTTCCCCATCCTGGGGATAAATTTGAACAGATGATTTAAAGCTGTCTTGTGGTAAGAGATTTTTCTTTAAGTTCATGACCTGTTTGTATTTGCTTGTTGATCTCTCTGTTTCACACATTGAGTCAATTAATATTACTTTTGATTATAAATATCTCTGCCGCAACATCTTAGCAATGCTTGGTTGCTTATGTTGAAGCCAGGATCCAGATGCTTCAATTCGTAAAAGGGCTCTTGATCTTGTATATCTTCTGGTAAACGAAAGCAATGTGAAATCTTTGACAAAGGAGTTAATTGACTATCTTGAAGTGAGTGACCCAGAGTTTAAAGGAGATCTCTCTGCAAAAATTTTCTCCATCGTGGAGAAGTAAGTCCAACTAAAACACATATATCAAATAACAATGCTACATTCCCACCCCCACATCACACCTGGGGTATAAGATTACATATATACCCTAAATAGAAATAAAACCTTGAAAAATACAAGTATATGGGTAAATAGGGGTAAAAAGGGAACTTTACGCTAAAGTTTTAAAAGGTGTGATGTGGGGTGTGAAGTGGGGTGGGAATGTAGCATAAACTCTATATCAAAAGGTCTTGATCCTTGGTTGAGGCTTTTGGTCATTACATAGTCCTTGCTGCATATTGCATACGTGTTCACACTTGTGTATTGTTGCAAATAATACTGGAGGTGTTTAGGGAAATCCATGGAACTTGATCATTCTTTGTACTGATATCTCAGTTCACTTGATTTTTTCCTTTCTCTTTTCCCCATCCCATGTCCCCATAAGCAGACACCATTTGGAAATCTTATTCTAGCATTATTTCTGGCCCTCATCTCTCTACTATTCCAGCTATATTGGGTCCCCATCTATTCACTGTCTTCATAAATGTGCTATCGGCCTAATTATTTCCCCTACATCAGTTTATCTGTCTGGCTTCCAAGCTGGCGATTAGATGCATCTATCTGGAATATGATTATTATTTGGGAATAATAATCCTGGTCAAACATGAAGCATTCTATGTTTTCCAATGGATAGCCAACTTTCTTCTACTTTGTGGTGCTCCAGGTTCACCCTGGAGAAAATCTGGTACATTGATCAGATGCTGAAGGTTCTGTCTGCGGTATGCATAATGCTTGCAGAACTTTTACTTTATTTCATTTTGAGCTATAAGTTTTAGGCTGGATTGATTACTTATACGACAAAACTCAACTCTTGGGGTTAATGACGTTGACCATTTTACTTACAATTTCATGCCAGAACATAGCAGAATGTCACTGTGGAACAAGACTGTTATTTTTTGTATCTCATGGACTCGTATAACAAGAAGTGACGCCGTTATCCTCATTAAGTCTGGTTCAGCTATGCGAATCTTTTCTGCCTTGTTCAATCTAGAACTACATATCCTAGTCAAATTAATGCTTCACCTCTAGCTGTATTAACTCTCATCTCTTCTAGACTTGTCTAACGGGAGGAGCTTATTTCTACATCAGCTGTGCATCAATCTCCAAGTCTTCATTGCTAAAATTAATCCTCAATTTGGTCACCCTACCCGTTGGCCTATATTTGTATTTTTTATTTTTATGCATCCTAGCATCGCCAAAGATTCATTTTAACATCTTTAGTGTGTTTGGCACCTGTTCATAATTCATCAGTGTATATATAAGTTGTATTGTATGTGGTAACATGGCATCATTCCCTTAGATCGTTTTATGTGGCAACGTGGCATCATTCCCTTAGATCATTTTTTTTCTTTTCCATTTTTTCTCTAAATTTCAAAATTCAAAAATTATGTCTAGTCAAAAGTCAAGCCGTGATATCTTATTTTTCAAAATAAATGTCCAGTGAAATGATGTCACATGACCACTTACAATACGAATACAACTTCGATAGATTATAAGTGGCTGCTAAACACACTGCTTGATTTTACTTCTTCTTCTTCTTCTTCTTGTTTTCTTATTCTTTTGATATCCATCTTTTGGAAATTTTGTTCTTTGATAACCCAAAACTTGGTAAAGTTAGCTGGTTTCATAACCATTATTTTGCTACTTATTCAAGCAACGTTAAAGAAAATGTCTTCCATTTTAATCTCTCTTTTCCTGTGCTCTTAACTGAAACAAAAGAAAAATTAGCATTCATGTTGAAGGAAAAAAAATTAAAAAACTAAAAAATAAAAAATAAAAGGAGAAAAAACAATGGAAACTTGAGAACTCGAAAAAGAAAAATGGATGTAAAAGAAATCGAAAGTAGAATCTTTAAAGAAAGGAAATACAAGATAAATCCAAAAATGGGAAAGATAAGGAAATGCAAGATAAAGCCAGAAAAGGGGACACTTTTCCTCATCCTCCATCAGCTCTCTTTCCTCTTCGTCTACCTCCCGGTCTACTTCCTCTCTTCTTTGTACAGACCACTTTTCCTTCCCCTACTTTCACCATTATGCCCATTAGCCATTCTTCATCCACCTTGTCCACTCAGCCCACTATCTGTCTAAATTCAATTCAATTGGATACTCTACGGTGTGTGGGGCAGTCTCTGAGAGTTATTTGTATGTGTTCCACTTTGCTTTTGAGATTTTGTGTTTAGTGATGATTGTTGTGGGGGTAGGGATTAGGGAAGGCAAGTTTTTAACATTTACTTATCCATTTTTATTAATATATATTATATTATTATTATTATTCCCCATCCCACCCCCTTCTTTTGGATTTTGGGGGGTGGGGGGGTTGTCTGTTGGTTTACCTTTCTTCAACCTTCCTTCTCATTATCATTACTTCGACTTATTTTGAGGAGAGCTAATGTGTTTCGATGGAAGACGTGTACAAAGGACCTCTTTCCTATGGAGGCTAGATCTACTGTCTCATTTTTGTCTCGATGCTGTCCCATCAATTAAAACTCCATGTCAGCTACACCTCTTTAATTTTCAATTTATCCTTCCAAACAATCTTTTTAAAACTCTAATCACCACTATCCCAGTTTCAAGCTTTATTCACCATACTCGCCGCCACTGTCACTGCCGCCACTGGAGGCAAAGCAACTCTCTTCCATTGAACACCTTGATATTTAACCCCTAATACTTTTTGGTTCGCTAATATTCTGCTCCCTTTCTTTGTCATCTAAATGAATTTATTCTCCATTGCAGCAAAGTACTAAGGATGTGTTTGATTCTCTTTATGAAAACACATTAATAATCCCACCCACCACTGATTGACAACTGATTTGACAACTATTTATCTATAACCATAAATTTCAAGCTTTTTTTAAATCTACACTACTCATTTCACCTCGTTATAATTTCTCATTATAATTCAATTTGAATAAAGAGATTCAAACAAGCACTAAATATCTGACTACAAAGCAGAATTTGTTATCTAGAAAGTTCATCAAGAAAGTATATTTTTGAAGAGCAAAAGGCTTTAGGAGTCCGTGACACCGTCTCCGGATGAGTGGTTTCGTATATAGATTAATTGCAGGGAGAAGGAAATCTGTAAACATAATACAAAAATTGGTGCAATTGCAAACCTAAGTAAGGAAATTAGTGTGGTATTTGAAAAGCATCTGATTTTCATTTCTATGGGTTTCGCTATGGCTGAGGCGGTGACGGTGGTGATGAAAAAAGTACAAATATTGCTAATTGAGAGTTTTTGCTTAAGGTGTGCTTGGAGGATGTATTTCAAACATTGATGAGGTGAAAACCTGAATGATGTGTCAAATTTTAATTGATGGGACAACCACAAAGACCAAAATTGTGCAGTAGATATTGAAGGTTCGGTACCCAAATGCCAACAGCAAGGTTGTTAAAAGATTGTGGAATGTGGTTACAATTTTCCCTTTATCTGAATGCTCGACAAGTGCAATCCGATCTTCCTTTTCCCAAGTTTTCATGTTGTGATACATGTTGCAGGCTGGAAATTATGTGAAGAACGAAGTGTGGCATGCTCTTATTGTCGTGATTACAAATGCTTCTAAACACCATGGATATATTGTCAGGTCATTGTATAAAGCCGTACAAACTGCAGGTGAACAGGTACCTTATGGTTGCACCTGTAATTAAAGCCAGCTGGATGATCAATACTCTAGAATATATATGATTTTGGTTAGTTATTTTGCTTACTTTTGTTCCCTTCCATCTTTAAATTCTTCTTTCCTATTCACTAGGAAAATCTTGTCCGAGTTGCTGTCTGGTGCATCGGAGAATATGATGAAATGTTAGTTAATAATGCCGGAATGCTTAATGGGGAGGATCGCACAACTGTGAGTCAATGCTAATTAGATGTTCATTGAATGTGTGTGTGACTTGGGTAACAATGAAGTTACCCAACTATTCCATGATTGGAAGACACAGATACTGAAAGTGAGTCTGATGAAAGTATCATTTTTACTGATGTCTATCCAGTTGGGCAGATTTTTACCTATTCTTTTCATCTCAGAGCATATTTGCTTTATCCAGATAGTTTATCTGGAATCTTTGCCCATCAGACCACAGTCGTTCATTTTTCCTTAACAAGACCTGAGTGCTTGAGACTATCAAGATGTCATTCTCATCACTGCTACCAAGAACCTCATATAAATTGTTTTCTGCTTGATAGTCATTATTTTCCTTGGCATCGTTGATAAATTCGTTGTGTGGGAGCAGATAACAGAATCTGAAACTGTGGATGTTGTTGAAACTGCTATTAGACGGCATTCGGATCTTCCCACCAGGGCAATCTGTCTGATTGCTTTGTTTAAGCTGGCAAGTCGTTTTTCATCCAGTTCACAGGATGTTCTCATTGCTTTCTTTCAGAATACTGATAAACTGTACATATTTATTTATTACTGTAAATATGATGTGTTTTAATACTGTATCTGCCCTGAGTGCATGTGTATTTTTTAACATGATAACTTATCTTAATATGAAATTATTTTAAATATCATGCATACAGGAGGATAAATAAGATTATCCTTCAATACAAAGGAAGCCTGGTGCTGGAACTCCAACAGCGAGCCATTGAATTTAACTCTATCATTGAGAAGCATCATAATATCGGGTATGCAAGCTTTTTCCCCTTGCCTTTCTGCAGAAATATTATTCGAATTGTTTCAAGCATGATCCTAGTAAGCTATGGGGGTTGCATTTGTTCAGGTCTGCATTGGTCGAAAAGATGCCACCCCTAGATGAGGCAACATATAGCAGCAGAAGGGCTGGTTCTGTGCCATCTACTGTATCAACTTCTGAGGGAGCTCCTTTAAACCTTCCAAATGGAGCTGCTAAACACCCTTTGTCATCTCTTATTGATTTGCTTGATCTTGGTTCAGATGATGTTTCAGTGAATAGCTCTTCAGGTGAAAATTTTCTTCAGGATCTTCTTGGTGTTGACTCATCATCAGTTGCCTCAAATCAAGGTTGGATATGCTTATGCACAAGATGTCCGCCAATGATTAGTTAGAAATTCTTTGCAATTACCTTGTATCTTTCAGTTGTTACCATGTCAAAAAACCTCTTTAAAATCCATGCCTTAAATAATACTGACCTCTATACTCCATCCCACAGAAAAGCATTTGAAACTGTTCCGCACAAGTGACAGTACAGTTAGTGGACGTGACTGGCTTGTCACTTGGCAAATAATGAGATATTAATTATCCTTGTGACATGACAAATTCTTGTGTATGCAAGTAGATATATCACTGTTAGGACATGCATCTTTGGTTTTAAATTTGAATGTTCTAGCTACTTGGAACTGTTTCAATTTTGGGAAAAACCTGGAGGTAGATTCTTTATTCACACTCTTTAAGCAATTGCTTTTCCTACTTAACATGTCAGGAACCAATCAGCTCCAAAAGAGCAATAACGATGTGTTAATGGATCTTTTGTCAATTGGAGCACCTCCAGCTCAAAGTAGCTCATCCATGCATGCTGTGTTATCACCTGGTCAGGATAACAGAAGTCCCCTGGACGTGTTGGACTCATTGACCTCCACTTTGCTGCCTTCTGTACAAGCTTCCTCTCCTGTTGAAAGTTCTTCTACGATGGATTTGCTGGATGGTTTTGGTGCCACTTCAGCAGTAGGTATGTTTTGCAAGTAGGTATCTAATTGATGTTAATTTGCTCCTAATTTTTTACCTGTGCTTTCAGTTGCAGAAAATGATGGTCCTTCCTTTCCTTCCATTATTGCATTTGAGAGCAGTTCCTTGAGAGTTCAATTCAACTTCTCAAAGCGGCCTGAAAACCCACAGACTACACTCATTGAGGCACAGTTTACTAACAAATCAGAAAATAGCTACTCAACTTTTATGTTCCAGGCAGCTGTTCCCAAGGTAATATATGCCTTCATTTTCTTCACTTCGTTGTTGAGTAATAAGCTCTTCCGATTCTGTCGTTTGTAATGCTCTCAGATTCTGCTTGCTACATCTTATTATTTATTCTTTCACTTCTGATTTTCATTTCGTTGTTAAGTGATGAGCTCTGCCGATTCTGCTGTTTGTAATGCTCTCTCGGATTCTGCTTGCTACATCTTATTATTTGTTCTTTCACTTTCTGACTGTCCCATAAAAGCTGGTAATTTAGTTTATCAATTTGGTATGCTTTCAGGTTATATTCATCTGATTTTTGACAAACTCTTTAGAAATTAGGCCGACTGTTCAACTGTCTGAGAAATTTGTCAATTCTCCCCTTGTTTGACCTCTCTCTCACGTAATGGCAATAAATACATGGCTCTCATTGATTATATGATAAAGTTGAACACCAAGTAGTTGTGAGACCACTTTCTTAATGCCATTTTATTTTATAATAATTTTGTGCACTTCATACACAGTTTCTTCAACTGCAATTGGATCCAGCTAGCAGTGATACTCTTTCTGCTAGTGGTAACCGATCTATTAGTCAGAAATTACGAGTAACAAACAGCCTGCACGGCAAGGTATAACGATTTGTACTTCATTTGGTCTTCATGCAATTCATCTCAATGGTTCTGTTTCTTTCCAAACGATGTAGTTATATTATTACTTTTGAGGCAGTAGATTAACAAATCAGTTTGCTCCAGAAATCCCTAGTCATGCGCATCCGGATAAGTTACAAGATGAACGGCAAAGATATTCTGGAGGAAGGGCAGATCAGCAACTTCCCTCGTAACTTGTGAATTCAAAATGCCATAGATAAAGTTGTATACGCTCATTTACTCTCACAGCTAGAGGCATCTCTCGTTCATTGCAATTCTACAAGCAAATATTGTCACAACTAGAGGCATCTCCGCCAGGTCCAGGTGCTCTGTGCTGCTTCCTGAGGCACAGTTTTATGTACATTAAGACGAGAAATTCAGACGTGCTATTGTAAAATCTTTTGTTCTTTTTAATTTTGGGAGAAATATACGGTAGAGGTTATAAAAAATTAATTTTTCATTTTTTCTGTTTTATCTTTAGATTGTGTAAGCCCTTTCTGTTCTTAATTTTCGTGTCTGATTCAGAGTGCAGATTTGTAACATAGAAATTTTAATATTGAGTCTTCAATATATTAAATCCTTCTATGGAATGCAATATATTAAATGTTTCTATGCAATGCATTTGCTATTGTCTGATCTAGTGAATTTGATAAGGGGAAGGCAATATGCTGATACTTGATGAATGAATAAACCATCAACTTATAATTCTAAAAATTCATGGAAATCGTTTTCCAAAGAGAATCTCATTCTTATTTGTAATATATGAGATATGGAGAATCAGAAAAAACCAGTTCGATACAGGTAAAGAATAGTTGAATAAAAAATAAAAATAAAAATGCAAACCTTTAGAGGAATTTGCTTCATAAATTGCACTTAAATCTGCCCTTCTCCGCCATATTCGTAGCCTCTTGTGGAAATTTAATGGATCGTCTTTAGCTTTGTTCCACGAGATAGGAATAGAGCAGCACATATATAGTATTGCTTCTCTTTGTTATTTTCACTCATGGTTGTAACGTGAAATATTGAAAGGATTAATGTTATTCTTTTCCTGCCATCCACCCCTCGGATGACAACAATTTTATTTTATTTTTTAAATACAAAGGGGATATAGGTATGTGGTTTCAACTAGCGACCTTCCACTCAAAACACAGATCAGTATCTAAACTCAATTTGAACTATGGCAACAATTAATCTATTGATCTTTCTCACCCAATAAATAAAAATAAAAATAATATTGAAATTAAAAATTTAAGCTTAACAAAACATCCATTCTTGAGTGAATATTTATGATGCAAGGAAGATCTAGGAAAAGAAGAAAAACCTAACTATTTAATGCTTCATTAATTATTCTACTCATCAAGAAAAGCCAAGAAATTAAAAAAAAAAAAAAACAAAAAAACATTCTGATAAACCGGTACAACGTTTGAATCCTTAAAAATTAACATCATTGTTATGCAAACTGCTACCTAAATTTAGGTCATGATAAGCAAAATGCAAATGGTGGTGATCATACGGTGCTATAGCCGATGAATTGCTCGCCTCTCCAACATCTTTATGGTTTCCATCATCATCGTCAAACTCTTTCTTGGCCACTTTGTCGACTCCCATGAGCCCGTTAGGCCTAGTCGATGACATGTGGGGATCACAGTAGCCGGAAACCGGAGGGGAGGATGCCGGGATGACAGATGGTAGTTTGGAGAGAAGGGCTTCTAGGCTGGTACACGACGCTCTTCCGATCTTCATTGTCTGGTTAAAATGGTTGTAGTATTGATCAGGTGGGGGTATCATGTTGTTTTGAAAATGAAATGTTTCTGGTGCATTAATGGGGAATGATGCAGATGATGGATGTGGTAATAACACTCCTGGAATGCTTTCAATATAACTGAACTTCTTTCTCAGTAACACAACATAGCTCAGGTCCTCAATAACCTTCATAAATCATCCGGTCGGTTCATGAAACGAGAAAACAATCATTTAGACACGACTAAATATTGTGAACAAGATTTTAACTTCAAGTTCGTTTTTTCTGATACCATACAACTATACAAGTCATTAATGTTTACCAGTAAGATTTTGAGAGAGAGAGAGAGAGAGAGAGACCTTGTGAACAGATCCTAGCTGAATAACACCTTCTCTAACAGCAATCAAGGCAATAGTCTGTAAGATATATTCCCAGAAAAAGAAAGGCTAAAAAAGAGAAGAAAAAAGTGCCAGAAGGCAAGAAAAATAAGTTAAAAATCTTATTCATTTTGGCGCAAATACCTTTATACCAGATTGGAACTGGGCTTCCCAAGTCCTGGGATACTGTAAATGAAATGGTATTAATTAACGATCAAGAAAAGTGAGCAAATATAAAAAGAATATATTCTTGCAAAATGAAATCATGGATTCTTGAGGGGAATTAAACTGGAAATTATTCAAAGTATAATTAATTGCTTACAGAATCAGCTGAGTTATGCCATGCAGATAAGAAGTTGATTTCTTGATCATTTGGTTCTTTGTATATCCATTTATGGCTATGATCTGCCGCTACTTTCCCAATTAATCTTCAAAAGAAGGAAGAGGAGAAGAAGAAGAAAAGGGATTAATTGAATATATATCCTTAAAAATATAAAGAAACAAATAAATGGTTTTTTTTTTTCATTTCTTCCTACCCTTCACCATAGTTGTAGATTTCATGGGACATCTTGAAGAAGAGCTCAGGCTGCAGTCCCTGAAAGTGTTGATACTCATAAACTGACGAGCCAACCGGACATTCATTAGGATTGATCTCAGTTGTTGAAACAGCAAAATTGCAGAAACCATCTTCCCAAACCAATATCCTGAATAAGTACAAATAATCAACAAAAAAAAGTGAATTTTTTTTGCATGATTTAACCCAAATATGTGTGTGTGTGTGTGTATACTCTTTTATGTATAATAGTACCAGTTCCTCCTGTTGCCTCTTGATCTGTCATATACTCCTCCTTGGCTATCCCACCTGTCCGGGGGGGGGGGGGGAAGAGAAGAAAATTAAGCAAGAATGAATTAACAGTCTTGTTTCGACGAAAACTTTCTGATTATTTCATCACAAGCTAGCAAGAAGTGATGGAATTCAATGGTGTAATTTCTTACTTTGGAGGTGGGTAGTTTCTTGGTAAGATCCTCCAAAAGACTGCATAAACCCACTGGGAATTTTCATGAGTACACAAGCTCCTTAGAGTGTGTTGAAGAAGATGAGTAACAGCTAAAGAATTGAGCTGTTCTTCCATTATTCTTTGCCCCCTTTTTCCTTCACACTGAATTGATTTTTGGTCCTATCTATATTCCAAAGAAGTAAAACCCCAACACCCCTTTTCTCCCTTTATACAATGACCAGCTCTCTCTCCCTCCCTCTCTCTCTCTCTCTCTCTCTCTCTTGAAGTCTTTTAATTTCTCTCTGATATTTATAAATATTTACTAAAATGATTTGCAGAGGCCCACATTTTTTGATGTCCCATTTAGGAACAGTCTATTTTTTCAAAAAAATTGCATTAAAAACAATACACCCCTCCTAAAGTGCTTTTAATCCTCAGCTACACAATTATGAGTTATCAGAAGGACCAAACCTTATAATTCCACAAACATTATGAGTAGATCCTCTGCAGGGACTCCATTTAATTTGAAAAAAAAAAAAAGAAAAAAAGAAAAATCCCCGTATCTTTCTTCCATCAATAACCCCTTTAGTTTCCTTTCATTAATTAATTCTGACATTTTACCACTCATTTCAGTCCAAGGAAAATTTTTCTCTTGCCACTGCCCTCTCCCAGATTCAATATTTATTGACCAAAATGATAATGAATGTTATCTACACACATATAAGCACACTTTTTTTAATTTAGTTTTTAAATTTGTTTTAGTACCGTCCAAATATATATATATATATATATATATTTTGTGGTATATAATAATTATTTAGGTTTCACTTTATTCCATATGTATTATGGTACCTAAGTTGACATGTTACTTGTAAATAAAGATATGCATGTCGGTTTTTAACGTCACAATGGCGCTCAAGTTGTTGGTGCTATGTGTTTCAAAGGGCACATATCTATTACTAAAGTTGTTTCAAACTTGGCTTGAGCTGTCTACAATAATTAGGGTTTTTAGTCAATCGTACCACCACTAGTGCTTCATAATATATAAAAGATATGTACCAACCATATTAATTATTATACCTAATTCTATATACTTGAACAAGTCAATCTGAAAGAGCGTATACTACAATATTCCACAGTTGTTGGATATGATCCTAGCTAAATAGTACAAGGATGGCAAAAGCAGTAGAGAAAGAAAATCACATGATTTTTGCCTATCTCCTCAGTATGAAATTTCTTTTCTTGACCAAGAAAGATCTTTATCAGCTAATGTACCCCTGATGCATCCAAATTTTAGCAGCATTAATAATTATTAGTACTCCCATGTGTTCTTGCTATCATCAAAATACGACCGGTAGCAAATTGCCATACCGTTTAAGCTATTAATTTGTCTAACACTCCTCTTACATACGCATCCATATTCTGACACCGCACCCCTATATATATGCTCATATATTATATAAGTCAAGGAGAGACGACGATTTTGAAAAATTGATATATATATTCGAGCAAATTAATTATTGAATTAAGAATTGCAAAAGGCAGGGCTGGCATGATATCATGAAACGAAAAATGTTTGTGAATTGTACTCTCAATATATATATATATATAATTCATCACAATGACTGACTGACGTATTAGGGTACAAATTTGTGACAGTAGTTATAAAAAGAGTAGTCGAATTCTGCAGTGTACTTTTATCGGTCCATGGTAACTTCCTATCCTACAATAAATGCTGCATTATATGCTCTTGCAATTTTATTTTATTTTATTTTTTACATGAGATATATCATTGCAAACTGACGCTGCTAATTATCATTTTCTTCTGCTTTTTCTTTTTTTACAATTGACCACTCATGGTATTATATATACTCGAACCCTTTTACTGTTTGACCTTGTTTTTGTGTTTGGTGAGACCTACTATCGATTCAAAGCCCGTCTACTGAGACAAAAGCCGTATATTTCTTCTCCTGATAACGGATCTTGACAGATTGTCGTTATAAGCAATTGATCCGGAGAAAGAAGACGCACGGGAAGATATATACGGGGTGAACTTGAGATTATTTAACTTAAAAGTCACACTGAATGCTACTTAGGAGACAAAGCTAGGATGAATGATTGGTCTAGAGGGTTATAAACAGTATTTGACCGTTTCATTAAAAGGAACATGAAATGTAATTAATTACACAGTGAAAAATGGAAAAAGTTGGAGACAGATTCTGAGCAAATGATATAAGCAAATGAAGTGTGCTTGGATCGAATTCAAAGAGTCTTGTATTTAAAATAGAAGGTCTAGTGAGGGAGGTACTGATGTTGGATTTTCATCTTATTATTATAAAGTTTTCCCATATCCCGCTCTCTTGACAGCCGTGTCTGTGTCCACATCTTCATCTACGTTCATTTTTCTAGACTATACTAGACATAAGAAGTGAGCGCATCTAGAGTATGTACCTAAACACAAGAAAAGTTTTGAGAAACTATATATCGTCTAGTTTCGCAAAATTTGGA
Source organism: Nyctanthes arbor-tristis (assembly GCA_963692815.1). Classification (NCBI taxonomy): domain Eukaryota; kingdom Viridiplantae; phylum Streptophyta; class Magnoliopsida; order Lamiales; family Oleaceae; genus Nyctanthes; species Nyctanthes arbor-tristis. Next base: position 46,989 of record CAVNYN010212764.1, read on the forward strand.
TGGACAAGTTTGGAGAAAATTCAAAACTTTGAGTAATGATCAAGACTCCGAAACTTGTAATAGGAGAGAATCTCTAGAATGATGCCCTAATTAGCAATAAGAATAATGGGACAACGGTTTTCTTGCCAATGTTCGGTCGATAGAGTTGGCAAGAACGTTGCCTAACGTATGAGACCGACGAGGGCTGTGTGTCGTGGTAACTTTGTCTATATATATATGTATGTAACACATATATAACTTAAGTTTGAGATGCGGCATTGAAGTGTGGCAGAAAAGGCATTCGTCAAGAGATAACAGAGTGTAGGAATGCCCCATCCCTTTCTTCCATTAAACAACTGGAATCTCTGCCCTTCCCATCCTTTCCAATGTTCCCGTGTCTCATATCCTTCAAATTTAAATTATTTTCCACTACAAACATATCCAACATATCTACCCCCTATTTTTATAATGTTTATTATTATTCATAACGTCTCGAGTCAGCTCAAAACTCATCACACCTATTTGTATGTTCGTTTTACTAGTTAACTGTTTTCATTTTCAACTTAAATTTATCGAATCGAAAGATGGCAAAGTAGCTAACCAGATCTTCAATTTGATTGGTCCATCTTAAAAAGGTTATACAAAGTCTTGATTGACAAAATATTGCTTCTAGTCCCTATCAAGGAGACAAATGTTTCTTCCTCTTTCTTGCGATTATTCAAAGAACTTATTTATAATAATATTAATTAATACTTGTTAGTTGCACAAAGTGTTGGATTGTTGGAGACTCTTTATTATTTAAGAGATTTGGAATGTTTGATGACCACTTTTTTCCCCTTCAAATGAACATTATTCATGATTTGGAATGTTTCCTAGGATATGATTACATATTCAAAAGGATTATTCAATTTTAGTCCTCAACTTACTCGCCAGTCTCAATTTAGTCCTCTTTAATTTCATCTTAGCGCCAACTAGTTAATTCAAGATTTTCTTGTGAGGAGATGGAATCACTTTTTCTAAAAGTGGCGACGGGTAGAAAAGGCACAGAACCAAACCCTATAATTAACCACAACTACAAAAGACCTAGGTTTGCTTCGAACAAGCTTATCGTCATGTTCAACTAACACTGTGAGTCAATTTTACACTTTATTTTGAATAAATACTTCTTCATTAGAAGACTATTGTAAACATCCTGAGACATATACACATTATTTATTTATTTTTTTCCAAAATACAAGTGGGATATAGGCGAGGGCAAGGGAAATTAAGAAAGTGGCCGGGTAGGAGTAGTTCAACTTCGAGACATTCTGTCCGAAATGTAAACAGCTAATTACTACGTTGCAATTTGAACCACATTATGAGATATACACTATAAGTTGGGGAAAAAAACAGAAAAAGAAAAAATGAAAAAGAAAAAACTGTTAATGAAATGACAAATGGTAAACTGGGATAAGAATCTGAGAACTGATACATATACTATAGCTTGGCTTTCTTCTTATTTTGGAAATATGTACACTCGTTTAGTCGTTTTCCTTAAGGCTCTTTAGTTATTGTAGACAGTGAAAGAATTGGAAAAACAATATATGAAGTCATACTTCCTCACTTGGATTTATATATATGTGATTTGGATTTTATTTCTAAATTATATTTGGGTTTTATATATAAAATATTATCGTTCCACCTCACTCACAACCTACTTTACCATTAATTATTACAGACATAGTTATGACTTTCATAGAGTACGAATGCACCCCTATGGACATAAACATATATATTATAGTTGATAGGTAGCAACTATGTGTGATACTGCTTTAACAGATCTAACAGGTGCTTGTTTGATTCTCATCATGGGAGTTAAATTATAATGGGAAATTATAACAAGTTGAAATAAATGATGGAGTTTTAAGTGAAGTTTGAAATGTGTGGTGATAATTAAAGAATTATCAAACCATTAAAATTATAATGGGAAAAATATTGAGTATCAAACAAATGGCGAAAAAAAAATAAATAAAACTTCTATGTATATATATATATATATAATGTTAAGTCATTTGTGAGGCTTATGCCTCAAGGCGACTAAGACGAGAAGATGTTTGCCCATATTTGCCTTTGTATCTTTTGGATGTCAAATATTGCCCATCTTTTTGCTTCTGATTTGGCTTATTTCCTTGAATTATTTGATATTATTTTGTAAGGTAAGCTTTTGATTTCGTAATTCGTATTGTTCTGGATCTTATAAGACTGTGTATGATTTATGAGACTTCTAGCGCCTTGAAGTTTGCGAGTCGTAGAGGGATCTGAAACGTAATTGATGAGATAATCTTGGAAGTGTAAGGATAAGAAGTAGAAGCTTGATAAAACAAAAGGACAGGCCGGCTAGCTTGCCATACAACATTGGATTCAGACAAGTGGTTATAATTAGTTAAATAAGGTATGCAAAAACCAGGCTCTGGTCTGATGATGAAGTCTATGCATGGATCTAAATTTCAGTGTACTCTTGGAGCAATAAAATAGAATCTCCGAAAGTCAGTGTGTGTAAACTCTCTACAAGTTCCAATACTCTTTCTCTGGTTATAATATTATAGACCTTCCAAATTCAGACATCAACTCATCACATTTAATCATGCAGTGATAATGCACATTATTAATTTATGCAGTATCAGTGCATGCGATCTACATTTACAGTTTTGATGGCTCGTATGTGTTTGTTGGTCTTTTGTATTCTTTCTGTTCGACCTGTCTTAATATCACAGATTTTTGTATTCTTTTGCTCATTATAACTTACTGCCTTTAATTAGAAGCAGAGATTCGAGCGGTCGACCTTAACCCATTGCAATGATCGTGGTCGATACTGTTTGTCACACTATGTACAGAATCATCTTGCATAATTTTAGATAGGCAGCAAAAAATGGTACCCTGATAGGTACCATATTGGTGCAACAATACATTGTGAAAATAAACTAGTAGTAGGTGACTCGTACATGGAATAAAGTCTTTTCCACTTTGATTGAATGTAGTTGGCTAGCTAATTATAAGTGGATGAGTACTGCAAAGCATTATTGTCTAAGGAAGAAAAATTTTGAGTGCCAGTGATGTAGGAGCTGTATACCATCTGTCTCTACCAATTGTAAGAATTTATCTCCTTTGACTTTTAAGTGAAAAAGTAACTTATTCTGCGTGCGCAATAATGCTTTATTCTTAAAAGGGTAATTGACGCAAAAGGACCCTTACGTTTGAGGTTATTGTGCAAAACGACTCTATCATTTTCACTTTGGCAAATTAGACCCCAACCTATCACTGTTCATGTAGAAAAGACCATATCGTTTTGTCTTGGCAAATTAGACCCTAACCTATCACTATTCATGCAGCAAAGGACCATCCGTCTCTTTCGGTCGAAACTCTCATTAACTCGTGCATATTCTTCCACACCTAGTAGCTTGACAATGATATTTATATCTTTTAAAAATTACAATATATTTTTCCACATCTTATAATATCATATCTAATTATTATTGTTGTTATTTATTATTATCATTATCATCTTTTGATATATTAAAACTCAGTACTCATTTACCGTTAGATTTTTAGCAGTATTAGGAGATGATATGACATGTCAAATAGTACATATCTAACACATCACATAAGCGTCTGGTAGCATATTATTTTCATATTTGAACCCCATGATTTATAAAAATTTACATAGATGAACTTCAAATATACTGCCAGACGTTTATGTGGTGTGTTAAATATATACTATTTGACACGTTATTTTCTAATACGACTAAATATCTAATTGTAAATCAGCACTGAGTTTTAATATATCAAAAGATGATAATTATAATATTAACAATAATAATTAGATATGGTATTATAAGATGTGGAAAAAACATATTGTAATTTTTAAAAGATATAAACATCATTGTCAAGCTACTGGGTGTGGAAGAATATGCACGAGTTAACGAGAGTTTCGACCGAAAGAGACGGAGGGTCCTTTGCCGCATAAATAGTGATAGGTTAGGGTCTAATTTGCCAAGACAAAAACGATAGGGTCTTTTCTACATGAACAGTGATAGGTTGATGTCTAATTTGCCAAAGTGAAAACAATAGGGTCTTTTTGCACAATAAGTTCAAACGTTAAGGTCTTTTGCGCCAATTACCCATTCTTAAAATATGTACTCATTTTAATTACTCAAGTGTGTTTATTTGGGCCAATATATTTTCGATTTCTCTACCCTGTATTATTATAGCTAGATGAAGAATTGGATTATACATGATCGAGAGGTGATTGCAATATTCAGATATACATATCAGCATAGAAATGAGAGCAAAGAATGGAATTTCAGGAAGGAAGGGAGTAAAAATGAGTGGAAAAAAGCTCAAAGGCAGCTATCACGTGAAAGCATGGCAATTTTGGCCTAAAAGCTTTTATTTCCAAAAAACAGAAATGAAAGAGAGATGGCTAATCAGCTTTTTTTCTGAACTTTTCCTTCATTATTGCACTATCACAACCAACCAATTGTATTTCTACACGGGAATTATCCCGTTGTTAATTACCTTTAAATTCATCTTTCTTTTTCTTCTTTTCTTTTCAACGTCTAGCAATCTGAGATCTGATCGCACTTCTTCTAATAAGTTAGAAGCCAGGAGACACGTTCACCTCTTTCCTTTCACATTTGCTAGCTACAAGACCACCACAATAAACAGAAGAATCAAGACAAAAATGAATTCTGTCTCTTTATTATTGTCTTTTCGAACGTCTCAGATTAATTTAGATAAGACATATGTACGAGAAATGATCATTGCAACACATGAAATGACATCCAGACTATAGACTATAGATAAGAAATTATAGCATGCAAAGATGATTAATTATCTATATATAACCCAATCTTTGACACTGTTAAATGCATGCATCATTATTCCTTATATGGCGATTAGACACAAAAGATTGGATAATCAGGAAGATTCTTGTTTGATTAAATGGATGCTAAAAGCAGCTTTACGAGTTTATGACTTTATGGAATGAAAACAATGAACTAATTAAGAGCTTGTTTGATTCTCATTATTTACCTAAATTATAATTTTTTCTTATTATTGATATGATATTTGATTTGATAATTACTCAATTACAACCACATATTTCACACATTTTTATATTTTTAATATATATTTTACCTCTCTTTTCATCATAATTTCCCCATATTTAGACAAATAATAAGAATCAAGCAAGCTCTAAGAGTCACTAATTTGATGCAAAATTTGTGGGCAGCCACGGAAGTAAAAGTAAATGGTACGGTTGTATGATTTTGGGGGTGGGACTTTTGATGATGCAAATTTCTCTAGTGCACAGTCTTGAAAGGGACATACAATCATAGAAAGATGGAATAGGCATCTAAAGCTTTTGTGATTGAAAGCATGAGTGAGATATGTGGGGTTTTATTGATTGAGACATTGGAGCAATCTCATTTACTCAAACTAGACCCCCACACCGTCTTATTACTTTGCCCTTTTCTCACACACACCTACACATATGAATGAGATACACTTATGAATGAGAGAGAGATATGCGTTACAACTCCTTAAGCGAGTGTTTCTTTAACAAGTCCATCTCAATTTTGGAAAATGAACGAGTTATGATCTTTGACTGTTTATCATCGTCTCATAAATAAATGATGAGAGAGAGAGAGAGAAATTTGCGTTAAGGCTTCTTAAGCTAGTGTTCCTCTAACAAATTCATCTCAATCTTGGAGAATGAACGAGTTATGATCTTTGATTGTTTATCATCGTTCCGTAAGGATGCCAAGAGAGAGAGAGAGAGAGAGAGAGAGAGAGAGAGAGAGAGAGTTGCGCTGCATCATATAACATGAGGCCCATAACCTATTCTCTCATCAGCAAGTTTGTGTTTCTATATATTTTGGAAATGTAGACAGTCTAATAGTCTTTGTTAACATAGTTGCATAAATAATAATTATAATAACAACAACAACAATAATCAGTACTCCAACAATAATAGAAACCATTAAAATCTATGTTAATTAAATGTTTATTTGCACATCGAAGAATTCATGGAGCTAAATTTAATTTGTCTTTTAGTTAATCAGCTTGAATTCATATATCAACTATGGGAATTAGAGGCTAGCTGGATATGTTTGTATGAGAGTCACTTGACAATTTAACAAAGATTTCGAAGGACCATGCAACAGCTATATAAGAAGAGAGGAACACGATAATATTATTCCTCACAACCACAAATTTCTTGTATGAGATGACACATTGTTAACTAATTGAAAAGAAAAAGCTTGTAAATTAATTATGTGTTGTTAGATATAAAGAGAAGTCTAACATTTTAGAGAAAATTTAAGATAAAAAACATTATCATAATGAAAATGGAAAATTAGTTTAGTAGTTGAAATTTTGGTTTGTCCTCCTCAACTTGCAAAACTGAAGTTCTAGGCCGTTGATCTATTTAAGAATAATTTTAGGTAAATATGAAAAAACGATACAAACAAGTGACTTTCTATTTAAATATGTTAATATGAATTCCCTTGTAACTAAACGAATATGTGAACAATATCATTACATGACACTCAAATATTACAGGACAAAATCATTGAAAAATTAAAATTTTTGAACTAATTGCTTGTGATTTTAGCTAACTACATAACAGTTTTTTTTTTTTTTCATATACTCACGCATTCTTGAATAGTTTAATTAAGAATATGACTGACTTGTGATCACCACATCATGTGAAAGACTGTAAAGTGTAGAAATATGAAAACAATATGTTTAATTTCTGTATATCTTCATTCATCTTGTTGTACTCAATATATAAACCTCATTAGGTATTGCAAGAAAGGAAACTAATCAATTATATAGTAAACATATTAATACACAGAATATTTGATATACAAATACAAGGAAAGTTCTCGTAACTATTCTCCTTCATTCCATAGAGGGAAGATTGGAATCCTGATTCTAACTTGTTTGTTACGAACCTGCGAGACCTAGAATCTAGATTCTAGATGATTTAAGATCACAGTATAGATTCTATACTTCAACTCACGCCAACACTCCCCCTTAAGTTGATGCAAACGGGTCTTGGATGCGCAACTTGACAAGTGAATTGTACAATTCTTTACTCGATACAGCCTTTGTGAGTACATCAACAGTTGATTCTCTAATTTCACAAAGGGAAAACGTACAATTTTAGCCTCAAGCTTTTCTTTAATGAAGTGTCTATCTACCTTTACATGTTTTGTCCTATCATGTTGGATGGGATTGTGAGCAATGGCAATCGCTAATTTATTATCACTGAATATATCCATCTCAGTAGAAGGAGCAAAACCTATTTCTGTCAATAGGTTCTTTAGCCATAATAATTCACTAAAACCCGTAGCCATGCCTCTAAACTCAGCCTCTGCACTTGATAATGCAACCACTTTTTGCTTCTTACTTCTCCATGTCACCAGATCCACCCACAAAGGTAAAATATCCTGATATTGACCGGCCCAGTCTACATAAATATATCCTTCAATCTTAATATCATTCCCATTTCTTGAAAACATAAGCCCTTTGCAAGGAGATGACTTCAAATAACCGAGTATATGGATTACCGAATCCATTTGATTTTTACTCGGATTATGCATAAACTGGCTCATAATACTGACTGCATATGCAATGTTTGGTCGAGCATGAGAAAGATACGTAAGTTTACCAACTAATTTTTGGTACGTGGCTTTATTAGTCGGTACATGACTTGAGTCTTCTCCGAGTCGATGATTCTGAATAATTAGAGTTTCTGCCGGTTTGCAATCTAACATTCCCACTTCAGCTAGTAAATCTAGTATATATTTCCATCGAGAGAGAAATATACCATTCCGAGACCTAGCCACCTCAATTCCCAAGAAATACTTGAGTCCTTCAAGATTCTTCATCTCAAATTCCATTGCCAAATGCTTCTAAAGTTGAGATATCTCCTCAATGTCATTTCCTGTGATAATCATGTCATCCACATAGACTATTAAGGTAGTTACGTTGCAGGATCGATGTTTCAAGAACAAAGTATAATCAGAGTTACTTTGTTGGAAGCCATATTTTTTCATCACAAGAATAAACCGCCCAAACCATGATCGTGGAGACTACTTCAATCCATATAGTACCCTTTGTAATTTGCACACCACTTGGGAAGGGGCTGAGTATCCTGAGGGAACATCCATGTACACTTCTTCCTCAAGATCATTAGGTAAAAAAGCATTATTCACATCAAATTGACGTAACGGCCAATCTAGATTTGCTGCAAGAGACAATAAGACACTAACTGTGTTCAATTTAGCTATTGGTGAAAAGGTCTCTTGATAATCAACACCATAGGTCTATGTGTATTCCTTCGCCACAAGTCATGCCTTGTATCTTTCAACAGATCCATCTGCCTTGTGTTTGATATAGAATACCCATTTGCACCTAATTGTATTTTTTCCTTCTGGTAGCGGAACAAGAGTCCATGTGTCATTCTTTATTAATGCTTCTATTTCATCCTCAATAGTTTGAGTCCATCGTTTTTCTGTTAAGGCTTCCTTAATACTGTTGGGAATTTGGCACAAAGGAAGTTCTTCACCCGACTCGTAATTTGCAATTGGAAGACCTATGCTTCTCAATATCTGGAGAGTACCTATTTGGTGGTTTTTCACGATTATGCCTAGCAGGTAAATTATATCCCACAGAAGAATTGTTATCAGTATCAGTATATGTAGGCAAATGAGGGATATTTACCTCAGGATTATCCTCAGGAGATACGGCAGTAGGTACGTTGGAGCGAGGGGATTTTGAATCTTTAGAACCAAAGTCGACAGATTCTAAAACAATAAAGGTAGTCTGGGAGATAGATTCTGGAACAGCAGAGGTAGATTCTAGGCTGCGGAATATAGATTCTAGACTGCCAGAGATAGATTTTAGATTATTAGAGCCCATATCAGATTCTGCATTTGGGATATTTTCTGGGTGTGTAGATACATTAACTGTTAACCAGTTTAATTCTTCATCACATGTCACCCCTGAAGATGAGAACTGGTTACAGAATAAAACATATCGGACTCCAGAAAGTGCATATCCATCGTTACATAAAGACATCTGCTACTCAGGTCATAACACCTATATCCTCTTTGATAGTAGCCACACCCCAAAACAAACACCGTATAGCACATGGATCAAGTTTTGTGCACTGATTCTTATGTAAGTATACATAATCAACACAACCAAACACTCGAGACAGAAGCATCAAGGAATATGGAATGGTAGTATGATCAGATAAAGCATGGAATGCGGTTTTGAAATTCAATACCTTAGATGGCATCCTGTTGATGAAGTAAATAGTAGTACAGACGGCATCAGTCTAAAATATTTTAGGAACACCAGCCCCAAGTAGTAGAGCAAGTACTGATTCTAGAATATGTCTATTTTTTCTTTCAGCAATTCTATTCTGTTAGGGTGTTTGTGGACATGAGGTTTCATGTATTAGGCCATGCTTATTGAAGTAGGTCTTGAGTTGTTGATTTATGTATTCATTCCTATTATCTGATATCAGAATTTTCATTGTTGCTCCAAACTGTGCCCTAATTATAGTATAGAAGCTTTCAAAAATACAAGCAACTTCATCCTTATGCTTCATTAAATATACCCAAGTCATACGGGTGCAAACATCCACAAAAATAATAAACCATCAATAGCCAGATAAATTTGAGACTGGTGAAAGACCTAATATATCAAAATGAATTAATGTAAAATGTATGTCGCTGTTATTCATACTCAAAAGATAAGTGGCTCGATGACTTTTGGCCAAAATACATGTGTCACATTTGAAGTCAGAAATCTTAACATGTTTAAATAAGTCCGGAAAAACATGCTGAAGATAATACAAAAATAGATGACCCAACCGTCGATGCCACATCCAAATATCTTTTTCTTTATGGCTAATAGAATGAACCATGAGATAATCATCTTCCGATCTGATATCATCAACATAATATAATCCCCTCCTCTTAGTACCACGCCCGATGATTTCCTTTGAGAAAATATCCTGAAGAAGACAAAGGTCAGGGTACATTAGTACAACACAGCCCAATTCTATAGTAATTTGGCCAATGGAGACCAACTTATGAAGCAAAGATGACACAAGCAATGCATTAGATAATTGTAGAGAAAGAGATAAATTCACAGTCCCAGCTTCCAACATTGGTGAAGTAACACCATTTACATTAGCAATCTTAGTACGTCAAGGAGAGTACGTACTAATAAGATCTTTAGCATCAAAAGTCATATGATCAGTTGCTCATGAGTCAAGGAGCCAATCATCTTCATTTTTATTCCCATTACTAGCAGTAAGAACAAGACCTAGGGTACCTGGATCTCTTGAAGGTGATGGTGGAAGAGACATGATTGGTTCTACTGCAGCAAAGACAGCCTTACCCATTGCTTTATCCCAACGCCTTCTTGCCTGGTAATCATCCCACCAATCAGGGAGATCGGAAGAGCGTCGTTAAAACACTCCTCAGTTTTGTGTTTGAGATCCCCACATGAGTGCACTTGGTACCCAAATTGAAGATTTGAGTCTTTTCAATTTTGGCACCAGTAAAAGGTCCCAATGTTAGCTTTCTAGAGGCCAAAACAGCCTTCTGGACTCCAGTAATCTCACCAGACATCATGACTTGCTGTCTGATTGCTTCTCGTCGTACATGAGCATAAGCATGCTCAACTATAGGAAATGGGTTTGTTTGTAGAATATCAAACCTAATATTGTCTAGCCGATCGTCAAGGCCATCCAAAAAGGTATAGACTCGTTCATCTTGAACGAGTTTGTTGTAGTGTTGAATGTCTGCTAGGTACTCTATAAGATTTGGGAGACGAAAATCAATTTCATGCCACAGTCTTTGCAATTCAGTGTAACATTTCTCTAGGGAACAACCAGCTTACCTTAATCGAGTCACACGCTGTCGGAGATCATACACTTGAGATGTGTCACTACCATCGAAGAAGGTTGTGGTAATTGCATCCCAAACCCCTTTTACTGTAGGGAACCTTATAAAATTTCCAATCATTGAGGCATCAATAGAATTAATGAGCCATCATTTAACAATGGCATTATCAGTACGCCATTTGCGAAAGAAAGGATCAGTTAGAGGAGGTTGAGGAGTATCACCGTTGATATATCCAAGTTTGTCTTTGCCAGATATGAACATCTCAACAACTTGGGACCATAGTGTCTAATTCAAATCATTCAATTTTATGCCAATGGGGGCTGTAGAAAATTCCTTTGTAACAGTTGGAATATGTGTTTTGTTTAGAGCTTCGGTCATTCTGGTAATGAATTCACGAAGCGGGTCAAGGTTCGTCAATTCTCCGGAGGGATTCTCATGGCTAGAATCGGCCATTAGAATTTTTCAGATAAGCCAGGAATCGTGTGGCTTTGATACCATGTAGAAATATGAAAACAATATGTTTAATTTCTGTATATCTTCATTCATCTTGTTGTACTCAATATATACACCTCATTAGATATTACAGGAAAAGAAACTAATCAATCCTATAGTAAACCTACTAATAAACAGAATATTTGATATCCAAATACAAGCAAAGTTCTCGTAACTATTCTCCTTCATTCCATAGAGGGAAGATTGGAATCCTGTTTCTGACTTGTCTATCACAAACCTGCGAGACCTAAAATCTAGAATATAGATTCTAGATGATTTAAGATCACAGTATAGATTCTATACTTTAGCTCACGCCAACATAAAGTCCAACTCTAATTAATCTTTCCAAATTAAAGAAAAAGGTATGATGAGTCTTGCTATGGAACTTGATCAGGCTTCAAAATAATCAGATTCTATTTTTGGACCTTAATCAAGTTCCTTACAAAATTTCACGACGAGGGTAGAAGAAAAGAAAGATGCCAAACTTTGTGGAAGGAAGTATAGCTTTGTTTATATAGGTCATGAGGGCTAATTATTATAAGTAATATAGATGGATGATGTAAAGTATGCATATTCCATTTCTCCCCAACGACCAACCATTGACAAGTGTGTGAAAAATTGCTTATAATTATTTTTGCGCAACAAACTCTTTAGTTGTCCCCAACAGTGTCATTTCAATGTCAATCACTACCACCTGTACTTTGATGATTCAATATCTCTTTACAGAAGAGATTGCACATGCAGAACTAAGATCTTGCTCCCCTCTTTCTCACTCTATTTTTTTTTTAATTTTTTTTCCAATTTGTTTTTTTTTAACCAAGCCTGTCTAATCACTCAAAAAGATGCGTGGCAATGACGCGGCGTTTAATGATAAAGATCGGTGTTTAATGATAAAAATCGGGGTGTAAGAGTCATGACATGTAGTAAATACCAAAGAGCAAGAATATTTTGCATGTATTATTTGGGACACAGCTGATATGAAAATGAAAGATTAATTAGGGAATTTATTGTAAAATAAAAATAGGTTTTGGTGGAAAATTGAATATAATTATTTTATGAAGTATAATAAATAGGAAATCCCAATCCCTGAAAACCCGATTTTTCTAAAATTCTTGAAACATGCATGATCTATGGAAATAGTAATGCTAGTTATTATCGATGTAAATTGTTCCCACCTTTAATTTTGCCAAACCAAGGGCAAAAATGGTCCTATTTATAATTGAGAATTATAAAATTGAGTTCCTTTTTAAAATCATCAACTCTATGTGGCACACATCTATACACAACATAGAAGTTGAGATTTTATTACAGAACTTTCAGGGTTTTTGAAAATTTTTCTTATAAAACTTTAATTGTTTTGTGATTTTCATAGATAGCCTACAAAACCTTAATGAATAATAATATAAATGGTTTGGGAGTCCTGCAGATCTTAAGTTGATTATAAGGCCTTAGAAGGCCCAAAAATAAGCCCAATGTGATCCATAAAGCATTACCAATGGTCTACAATCAACGAGGAGCGACATCACATGTATACATAAAATTTTACACACAACACATTTGGTAAGATCTTATTTTCTGACACATCACATAATTTTTAAATATATCAAAATCGCAATATCAAATACATGTGTCAAACTATGTGTAAACTTTTCGTATATAAGTAGAGTTATTCATCAAGAAGTTAAAAGGGAGATTGATACAAATAGCACTGAAATAAAAGTTTAAAAGGATATTGATCATGGTCTACAATCAAACGGGCTAAAAAGATACGTGAGGGTTAGGTGTTTAATGATAAAAACTCACGGTGCGAGAGAGTCATGTGACATGTAGTAAGTATCAAAGTTACTGAGAATATGTACTTATTTTGGACTCAAATGATTTTTTCTTTTTTATTTTTCTTCTTCTTCCTCTCTCTCTCTCTCTCTCTCTAAAAATTATACAAGGGGATATAAGGGAGGTGAGGGAAATTCGGTGAGAGACATATGTGGTTTGAGCACTGGATCTCAAGCCTGGAACTCAAGCACATTTTAACTATTGGAGGACAATTCAAACCACATAATTCAAATGATTTTAATTATTGCATATGATGTCTTTCATTTAGTTTTGAGTAAAATGTAGGTATTGAAATAAGCCGTTTACATGAGAAGTGGAAAGAAAGAAAATAATGTTATTAGTGCGTTCCATTTTTCATTTTATTTTGAGTAGTGTTCATTTTCATAGAATGAATTGTAAGCTTTCTATTATCTTTCATAAATATATTTGCTTTCCATGATAACTCGTCAAAGAGTAATAGCAAAAGATTCTGAAGTTTAGATATATTCAAATTAAATATAAGCAAGATGCCAATTTGTACGTGCAAGTGACTCGATTATGGAAAAAAAATATTCTTTATGTTATAAAAAGAGAGAAAATAACGTAGAGATAAATAATTACCTCTTAGAAAATTGTGTGTTCTAAATCCAGGAGGGGGCGACTATCGGCCCTTTGCCAGTCCCAAAAAGAAGTTTTCAAAATTTTATGTACGAAGAAAAAGGATTTATATATAGATTAACTTACTCAAACTAGAATTTTTCTTTATTGCAATATAAAATGATAAACTTTTAACTAACTTGAAATGCTTAAAAATATAATATGGCCTTGATGCTTCAACTTTATCTATCAAAAATAAGTTTCAGTTGTTATCATTCAGACCGGTTCTAAATTTAATTAGTTCAAATTTATAAATAGCGCTTAGAAAAAATTGAAATCCGAGAGCTATGGACTTAAATATAAAGATAAAATTTTTTTATATTAAATCAATCATTCAATTAGATCAAGTGAATTAACATATGTTATTAAGGATACTAATAGTTACGTCTTAAATAGAGAAAATGAAAGTGGACTAATTATGTTTTGCATAGACTAATATATCATATGATGACACTTGACTGTGTATAAATAATTTGAAGGATTAGTCTATCTATATAGAAGATGCTAATTAATATTATAATATGTCAAGTGATTATTTATTTTTTCATGATGTTCACTAATTTTAAAAAGAAAATATTAAAACTTGGCGACAAGGTGATAGAATGATTTGGACATGAAAATAATATGAAACTCAATCTCAAACTTGGAAGGAAATTCATATTTTGAATTAAGATTAGTCCATCTAATAATAATATAAGTTTAAATCACAACTATTTAATGATAATGAGAATAAAAACTACATGTCAAATTTCTTATATTACTACAATTATTATCACCTAAATAATTATACAAGTTGGGAGGGATTCTTTTATACTAATTTAGTGAAATCTATCATGTTAACACTTAACATGCACATAATTTAAAAAAAGAACCAATTAAAAGAAAAAAAAGGGAAAAGTTATTTATCCATTTAAAAAATAAATATGATATCTTGTGATATTTAAAATGATTGTTGGGCTCCTTAAAAAAAAAATGAGAGAGAGAGAAAAATGATTGCTGGGCTTAACTTATTAATCCATTTTTCTGGCCCAATTCAAAAGTCAGCAACTAAAATAAAGGTAATGTTGCAATCAGACATATAAAAATCTTCTTCCCCAGCCCCAACTCCATTTCCTCTGCTGACCATGTTCTGCAAATGGGTTCTTTTCACGATTTCCATGGCAAGAGCTTTTAAACCTTAAAACATTACACCCAAATCCAGTGTAGCGACCGTACTCAATCTACATTGGCTTCAACCCTGCTTCTTTTCTCAAGCAAATCTTTCACGGCTGAAATTTTTTGAGAAATTGTTGTAGGGCCGACCACCCGTTCGGTGATTGATGTTGCCGGGGCGATCGCCCCCATGCACCCCATTTCTCTCCGCCCCTATTTTAATGAGAAGCAGATACCCCTATTTATAGATAAAAGCTAGGGTTTTAGGGGTACAATGGTAACATATCTAGGGTTTACAAGGGTAGGATAGTCATTCACTAAATATTTAATTATTTACAACACTCTTCCTTGAATGACTATCTACTGTCTTATTAAAAACCTTGATTTGACAAAAACCTAGTGGGAAAAAGTACAAATTTAAGGAAAAAATAGTGCAGTATATAGCGAATATTTAGAGACAATTCTCACCGTAACATGGTCTGGAATCTACCACTCGTCCCCATTTGATACCAGACAAACAAATTCAGAATATGTTTGTCTCCAACTAGTAACGGTGAAAAAAATAAAAGCACAGGTCATACCCATCAACTCCAACATGCCTTGCCACAGCAATTGCATGTGAACATGGAAACTTATCCAAGTCAAGCCTTCGGCAAGTACATTTCTGGTCTAGCAAGTTTACCATGTGTTTAACTAAAATGCTACCCACCTGGAACTTGTAAGGGAAAACTGAAATGACTTCTAAACTCCTTGACGTTTCATATATCATATACATCTTCTCCTCTATGGATGGGATGAGACGATTGCAATAAGTTTGTGCCTTCACATGCTTCTCACAATATCATACGTGAAGCATCTCCCTGATATGCTCAATAAGACCAATAATCAGATAGTCACAATCATCTTTTGGTGCACCATTCACATATTCTGAATTATTTGTTGTCGTAATATTGTACCGGACCCTGTCAAAATGTGCTCTGCTCCAAAACTGTACTCCAACCTTCTCAATTCAATACTCTTTAATATCCTTTGCTTTTCCACATAGTGCTGCGAACCTCTTATCAAACTCTGAAATAGTGTAAGCTGCTGTTGCCGCACTAAATAATTAGACAACATCTTGGATATTTACTTTTCAAATTATTTTCCAAGTGCCACCTACAATTCCCATGTCGTTTTAGAAGGCAGAAGGAATGCATGATTCACGGTCGAAGATAAAGACTAGCTCTTCCATGTCACCTATTATCAGCAACAAGTTATAAAAAAACCATGTGTAAGCATCCTTGTTTTTTGAGTCAACCACTGCCATATAAAGTGCTATATTTGGATATTTGCATTTTGATATGTTGCCGCAATTAATGTGCCTTGATACCAAGAAGTCCAAAATGAACCATCAACAGAGATAAACTGTCGAATTGAAGATTAGAACCCACGTATACTTTGTCCTAGTGCCATGTAGAAATACTTAAAACTTTGTCCTGAAGCATGCTAGACTCTTTGAGTTTTGTAGTCCTTAACCGTCACTTGCATTATTTGGTAAGACAGACAATTTCATATGTGCTCTTATTTGATTTATTTACCTTATAGTCAAAGTGACACTTCACAGCAAGAAACTACAATTTCTGTACCAATTCTTTTCTATTCGAGAATATCTATTTCGCTTTTACATCCTCAGATTCGAGAATCCTCACTGCTGGTCCGAACAATTGTGTGGTTGTATCAAGGGTCAGGCTGTAAGTATTTGTCATGACATGTGCTTTATGTGACTCTAGTAGGTCTCCAATCCCTTCTACAAGATTTGCCTCATACGAGACATCTTGCTATTCTAAAGTAGTTTGAATTTTATTCATGGAATCCCAATTAAAATCAATTCTTTTATTACTGTCAATTTCCCTTGTGTATCCATGCTCCAACTCTCTATTAACTTTTACAAAATCTATGACATCTAGGTTCTGCACTAGCAACTAACAATCTTGCCTTGCGATATTTAGATCCACTTCATGTTCCCCCAAGGCACCGGTCAGTAGATGCTCGTAAGAAACTTTTAATTTTAAGCTTACACAAAGTGGCGCTTCTTTGCATATAGAGAGATACCATTGTAGTTTTTTTATCATAGTCTATCTTGGTTGGTAGAAGTGGACACGTAGACATTTCCTGCTCAAGAGATCTCATCTCTATATCATATAAGGCACCATGTCCTCTAATTTCCTCTAAGACTTTGTTGTATAGTTCTACATATGAAGTGCTTTCCTAGACAATGACATGATCTATCTGTAAAGGACCATCCAATATGGACCTCCATTTCCATCAAGCATCACTTTCCTCTACAAACTCGACACCTTGAGAAATTGAAATATACACTATATCCATATTGTCTATGGCTGCATTACAACAAGAAATAAATAAATTTCTGTTTCTTAGTTCATAAATTTTCGAATTAAGAAAATATACTACATGAATACTATATGACAAGATAACTGCATAGATGCTTACAATAAAACAACACATATGCATCCTACTAAACAAAAAGAAAACACGCAATGCTTGCAAAGTACCTTATATTCACTCAGAGATCAATTAAAAGTGAGAAAAAAACAGTTAAGTTCAAATAGGAATAACAGTATAGATGCTGTGATATAGTATAACTCACGGCATATATATTGCGACGTCAACTATTCCACAGTACCCATCTTAAAAGAACGACATATGTTTTGAAATTTAGTTACTACTCTAATCTAACGGAAAAAATAGTATTTCTACCTGAAATCACGATATCAATACCGTAAAGTTACACATGACATGGCTTCTATACAGTGCTGACAATTGAACCACAAACCAGCATCCCAACAAACTTCACAATGTTACAAAAATGAGTAGAAGTAAGAAACTACTTGAAACTGGTATCACAGTATTCATGCTACGACGTCGATTGAACACAGAAAACCTGCCCTTAAATCAACGAAACCCACTTTCATTTACCAAAAAAATTTAAGAAGATCAACAGAGAGTAAGAAGATTGGTATTATGAGTTTATATTCATCTTCTTAGTTTTTGAAAAACCACACACATCTATGAATGAACCACTGGGAAGATCATGGACCGACTATTGATGAGATTTTCTGTTGTGTCAATTTTAAATACTCTCAAGCGCACGAATCAACTGAATAACAAGGTCGGTCCCACGAGGAATGCAAAGATGATTATGAAAGTATAAACTAGTCTTCCTTGGTTTACTTCTAGCTAGCTGAGGAAAAAAAATTAGTTTGTTTGATTAAACAAGTAATGAAAGGAAAATAATAAAAGACAATAAGCTTCAACAAAGTTTTGATTAATGAAAAGAGAATTACTAAGATTTTCATATCCATCACATTTGACAACGAACTAAGTACGTATCTATTAATTCCCAAATTCAAGTAACAAGTCGAAATCAATCTATTATTACCTATAGATTTAGCAATTAAGATTGGTTTAAGAAATTCTAAAGTAGGTTCTCCTTTGCTTCTTTTGCTAAACTATCTAAGCATTCTCCATATCAATTTACAGAAGACAATGAATCAAAGGTAATTACTTAACAATCAAATCCAAATATGGAATGAATTTATGAATTTCCAACTATCAATAATAGTTGATATAAAAGATGAAAGATCTACTGAATTGATTAATGAAATAAATAAGAACCATAAATGTTTCACACAAATAGAATTAATTTGATACCAAAACAATTATATTGTCAAAAGGGTTTCATCTTCAACCTTAGTACAAAAATGCTTAGAATATACTCAAAGTAAAACAATAAAAATAGATAAACCCTGGAATAGATTCAAGTATAAGTCTATGAATTCTTCTATGAAAATGCCTGTACTTTGTTCCTTGTCTCCTCACTCCTTTCTCTTAGGTTTTGCTTTCCAAAAACTTGTTATTGAATGACCACAAGAGTGCTCCTTATAGAGAAAATACACCAACTTGCTTGTGGTAACTTGATCAAAGTTAGTTCAGTATTTGCCAATGTTCACAAAACAGACCGATCATCAAGTTGGGAAAGCTAACAGTTCAAGGTTTAAAAGGCCGAACCGGGTCGAATCGAGATTGAACCAGTTTTAATTGAAAACTTAAAAAAATGTTAAAATTTATAAAATTGTCAAATAATTAGCAAAACTCCATAATAAAAGTGAAATCAAGTGACTTTTGGGTATTATAATTAAATTTCCACATGGATTTGTCATTATAAAAAGTTGAAATTTTAATTAATTTTTAAAGGTCATTGGTTATATGACTTTGGGCATAGAAAGATAATCCCACATTGGTTATTTAATGAACATAATTAAGAATGTATACCTATGTTAAGTTACTTGAAGAAGGGTTATGCATAATAATGTCTCAGTTTATGGATTTTGAGCTTTTAAAAGTTTAAAATTTTAATGGATCATAATTGGAAAAAAAACTTTATTGTGAACTAGTGAACTGTGTCCATATTTATCTCGCAATATCGGATTGCTTTCTAGATTGATTTCAATATTCGCCAATTCTTGATTTTTCGAATTGAATTGGTTTTAACACTGACTAAATTATGTTAATATATTAAAATATTTAGTCTGTAGAAAGTACATGGTAAGAAAAATTAGATATCATTAAAAGCTTTAAAAAAACAAGCGAGGCAATAGATCACACGTACATTTTGTAAAAAAAGTTGTTCACTCAAAGGCAATTTTATATAGATACTTTGAGGGTTATAAATTGAAAAGATCTGAAAATTATGATTTGTGTTAAATATGGTCAAACAATAAATCCTACTATAAATTGTGTATTGCATGTATTATCCTTCATCATTTGCTCAAGATATGTTTATTAGATGTAACATATTTTCCTGTGCGTTATACACTGAAAGCCTAATACAAACTTTAAAAATTCACCCGTGCAGCTTAATACAAGCTCTAAAAATTTTCTTCAATATTTTTCTTAGTTTTTTTTAAGACATCTTCATTAATGAAATATATCGTATTACATGTAGTACCTATATTATTTTTTTACACACACATCAACAATCAAATAATATAACTTAAAATCTTTTTTATGCAATCATCTTTAATCCTCTAGAATTGCATATACTATCTGGTACTATTATCCCGTGCAACGCACGAGTAAAATAACTAGTTAAGAATAACTGAGTATAATGAATGATTATTTTAATTTATAATTTTGGGTTTATTTATTCTTGCAATGAGATTTGTTTAGCAGTTTTTATATGGTAAATTGTATTATTGTAAAGCCTTAATTTTAGTTTAGGCTTCAATTTAGTAAAGGCCTAATAACTCTAACCACTAATTTAGAAATTGGTTTATAATTTAATTTAGTAAAGCGCTACCTAATTTTTAGTTAATGCTTTAATTTGAAAATTGGTTTTTTGGTATGATATTATAAATTTTAAGTAGTAAGCTGATTATTTATGTTTGAAATTTGATTTTTGTTGAAAGGTACGACCTTCAGATTTGATATTTTTTATTGCAACATTTTTTGTTTTCTATTTTTTAGAATTTCGGCCCGATAACTATCCCGCCAAAACAAAAAATTTTTTGACCGCACTGGTAAAAATTCCTGGCCACGCCACTGAGCCTGATGTGCATCCAGACATGCATACACTTGAGGTGCATCCAGAGTTCAAACATACAAAACCTTGCGGTGGTTTTTGAAAATTTTCTATTTTGTAATCAAATTACAGTGTTTTGTTATTATTATTAATTTATATTTATTTTTTAGTGGATTATTATAATTATTACTACCATTAGTCTTTCACCCGTGCGTTGCACGGAAAGAATAATTTTGAAAAATGCTAATCTATAAGAAGTTAAACAGTTACTCACACTCAAATTTACATCAATAGTGTATAATAAAAAAATTGTAAAAACTCATAATTATATATAAACACTAAAAGAATAGAAATGGACAAACTAAAATAAAAAGGAATATAAAAAACTCTAATAAACTAATCTAAATTATTGAAAACTAGTGATGAATATCCAAATAAGAAAAACTTAAATTTTAAAACTCGAAAGTGAAGTTTATAATTTTTCCTTTTTTTTTTTTAATTTCGTTTCAACATAGGTATTCCTTTTTTTTGCACTATGTAGATTAGTGAGTTAACTCTGTATTGATAAAACTTGTATATTGACAAAAAAACGCTAATCCCAATTGTTTTATATTCGGAAGACTTTCAATAAGAAACCTGATCATTGTGATCAATAGTGGCTGCGTTTGGATCTTTAGCTTTATGCATGGCGAGTAGCAACGTCAAATATTTGTGAACAATAATTAAAAAAATTGATGCAATTGAAACAACAGTAAGGAATTAAAAAAATTGATGTAATTAGAACACTAGTAAGAAACAATACTTAAAACTAAATAATACCTCCTAACAACTTTGTCATGATGTACAGATACATATAATGGCTATACCTGTACAATGCATGAAAGTGTTACATAAACTGTTTTAATTTCAAGAAAATTTGATCCAACTTTATGATTACATGCAATCTACTACGTATAATGATAATGGCAATGGTGGTGGTGGTGGTAGTAGTCAGGGCCAGTCTTGGGCAACACCAAACGAGGCCGTCGCCTCAGGCGCAGGACTAATAAGGGTTTGAATAAGAAAAAGAGAGTTTTTTTTTTTGTTGTGTTGAATGTGTTTTTTTGTGTGTTGCGTTTCTGGAAATTTTTGAGCACAGGTGCACCTACGTTAATGTACATAGAGTTTTAAATATTACCCACACATAAAAATACATAATTATGTGTGGGCAATATAGTTATAGTTTTAAAATTATCCTACAAGTTACAGTGACTGTGAGCTATGTTGTAGCCATGTAAGCACTATATATACATAAAACTTAAAGAATTATCCACACATAAATAATATTTATAATTTTGTATAAGTAATATAAATTTGATTTTGAAATTATCCTGTAGGTAGTAGTGATCAGACGCCTTATTGGAGCTGAGTAAGCAGTTGGTTTATATAAAATTTATATAATTATCCACACATACATAGTATGTATACGTATATGTGGGTAATGTAAGTAATAATAAATACCACATCAACTTTATTAAAAAATTATACAATTCCATTAATTTCTAAAAATAAGGCTTTTTCTCGTATCAAATTTAATAATGCGTTTGGCAGCCCCCCAACTATAAACAATCCACATTTCGCCATGCGAAAAGCCCCTAGTACACTTCCTACAAAAGGCAAATCGTCACATGGGCCACCGTTTGAATCTTCAATTCCCAGCTTGCTTTTCCGAAAAGGAAGGCAAAATCCACAGGACCGCAAAGCAATAAGTGAGAGTTTGGTGGGCTCAAGAAATCTGCTCGTTGTCGAGGAAAACCAATCGGCGGCCCCAAACAGATTGAGCCAAGTGGCGGGCCCCCCACAGAGGGGATATTTAGAGCATGAGGGAGAATACATATTACACTGACTGGTTATTTGTTTTATTTATGTAGTTTATTGTTTACTTTTCAATGTTTGAATTTTATATGTTATAAATTTTTACATTACTTTAAATTAGTGGCCACATTAACTGATAAAAAAGAAAAAAATCTTAACAAATTTTGTGAAAATTATGCTATTATATCGGAAAAAACATGCCTAATTAAAACGTGACATCAGAACCACCAATTTTGATGCCGGTAGCATTTGATTTTTTTTTTTATTTTTTTATGTTTTGTATCATCAACGAAAGGAAAAAATAATAAGAAAATGTAAAGATAAAATTTACTCCCTCGTCAACTAATTCGAGGAAATACCATTGATTTTACACCCTCATCTACCAATTCGAAGTTGAATAATTGATTTGAGCTTGTACTCTTCTTATGAAATTTGGACTCAAACGATTTCACGGTGACGACATAATTCTTTAAAGTATCCAATTCTTATTTAAAATAATTTAGTCTTTACTGATGGAAAATGGGAATAATTTTGTCTTCTAATACACACGATTTCTTGGCACCATATCTACATGCCATAATATATGTTAGCCATAATTTTATATGTTATTTTTAACAATAAATTCTTGTCAATCTTGAAGTATCTAGTACGCAAAGACGTTGATGCAAAGTTGAAAAACTTAACATGTCTAATAACCACGTGACAAAATAGACATCATTCTATGCTCGGCCATGTTTACCAATACCGCATAATATGTATTTGGTATAGTAATATTACAACATTTCTGTATCATTACGAAACATGAAATCATATGTCGTTGTAATGATGCAGACCGCGTAAATATTTTCATGTACCCACATGGAACCACAGTGAAGCATTTAATACCTCTTGAAAGCCTAACAAGATGTTTTCTTTCATTTTGCAAGAAGAAATATTTATATTGCTCAGTATGTAAGGTTAATAGTGAATCTTTAGAAAAACTTGAGCATTGGTGCGTCAAATATGTACATTAGTATGGTTTTATTCCAGACTGAAATACTTTATGGAAGTTCAACATTACCCTATCATGACTTCAGTGATCACATGATATTTGATTCGTTTTTTATTATCTTCAAATGTCATGCATCTCACGTATTATATTTCCTGCAACCTGAGCTTTTGAACCTCTTAAGTGCAGGAATGAAATGACTGTTGAGCGATGGTATCTCACGTATTCTCTCTCACCAAAGGTCCTTTCAACCACATAGCAAAGAGAAGAGTGATGATAGTTGAATAGCTTTTGTAGACTCTTAGGCTCTTGATGCTCACCTGTAGCACGATTGAACTCTTGCACATGGTACCTAGTGTCTCTCCCACGATACAGAGCG
>CAVNYN010212764.1:72647-86727 GCA_963692815.1 Nyctanthes arbor-tristis
TTTTATTCCAGACTGAAATACTTTATGGAAGTTCAACATTACCCTATCATGACTTCAGTGATCACATGATATATGATTCGTTTTTTATTATCTTCAAATGTCATGCATCTCACGTATTATATTTCCTGCAAACTGAGCTTTTGAACCTCTTAAGTGCAGGAATGAAATGACTGTTGAGCGATGGTATCTCACGTATTCTCTCTCACCAAAGGTCCTTTCAACCACATAGCAAAGAGAAGAGTGATGATAGTTGAATAGCTTTTGTAGACTCTTAGGCTCTTGATGCTCACCTGTAGCACGATTGAACTCTTGCACATGGTACCTAGTGTCTCTCCCACGATACAGAGCGAGAAATCCAATCATGTTTGTAAAGCCAGAGTCGACCAGGTAGAAGTTCTCGTCCACGGGGAATGGGAAAAAACTATTCTAGTCTTCCATTGCTTTAGTCAACACGTGACTGTGATGGGCTAAGTCCACTGCTAACCATATATAGCACATGTTAAAGTTGACAGTGGCAAGCACATTTTCAGATAGTTGCCCATGCCTATCCTTAAAGCTTTCAAGCGTATCTGGCAGAGGCACGGTGGGAATGTAAGTCCCATCTATCGCGCCGATCGCTCCCTGAGTAGGCACACAAGAAACACAGAACTTATCTTCAACCCGCTTACATACCAATCAAGCAAACATAAATGAGAAAAAAAATCAAGTGATAGTTTTTTTTTTTTTTTTTTTTTCAAATAACAAAATTGTTGCATTGTGTTCAATTGATAGCTTCTTTGCAAGTTAGATTACTACCGTGCATGTCCAAAATTGGGAATGTATTAGAATTACAATATTAATATTCGTTTAATAAATATGTTTACCAATATTATTACTGTTGCTATTACCTAAGATTACTAATATTATTACAAGATTATTACTAACATTACTAATATTTTATTTTTAACGTAGTTAAAAAATGTGAGTCAAACTATAATAATAATGTAATGGCATGATAATGTTCAAGTACTTTCCGGAAGTGCTGGTACAGTCCTTCCCACCCCATGTGGCATGCATTGATGCACACCACGTGGATTTGAAACCCACATGGCGTGCATCAATGTATGCCACATGGAGTAGGAAGTGCTGTACCAGCACTTCGAGAAAGTGCTTGAACATTATTGTCGTGTAATGGCAATATATTTTTGAGCAGGGAAGTCCTTTAATGAGCTCTCACCATCTATATGAGTTATGACTAAATTTGGACTTTCTTATTCATTTTTTACCCTTATTTCCAAAGTATCACTCCCTCACTCTCTAGTTGTCTTATATCGAGAATTATGATAAGTTGAAAAGATGTTAAATTGACTGTATTCTTTCAAACAAATGCTCCTATATTTACTCATCATTCGTAAGCATCTTGCATCTATATACAACAAATTATTTAATATCAATGGGTTTTGTGGAGTAATTAAGTTGGATTTTAGTTATATATGTTAAGGATATCTATAATGAACTACTGTCACATGCCAAAGTTAATGTACTTGGGTCTACATGCACACTAATTGATAAATGTTGCAGTGACAATGCCGTGACCTAGTCGTCTTTATTCATCGTATCATTGTAGTAATTTGGTCTCCTTATTCATGTAATATTCTTTCCCATATTGTATAGTTTATTTTTGTATAGCATATTTATTTTCCGTGTATTTTGTCATTCACTGTACTATATAATAAGAAGCAATTGTTAATGAAATGTACAAAATTTCCTCCATTCTATATGGTATCGAAGCAGTGAAAACTCTAACGAGCAATCCTCTCTTTTTTTTTTTTTCCTACTATCGTAACCAGTTAGCCGCGGCTGTCGACCATCATCCTCACCTTACCTTTCATTCCTTACTTTCAAGTTTCAACATGTCTCAAGATATCTCCAATACTACGATCAATTCTTCTGGACCCGTTGCTGATCCTCCCCAAAACACCATTGTCGCCTAACCTTCTCAACACCACGAACTACTCTTCCTAGAAATTACAATTCACATCTCTCTTTTACAGACTTGATCTGATTGGTTTTTTAGATGGTTCTCGACCTACACCTCTGGCATTCATCACAGTTGGCGATCAACAACAATCTAATCCTGTTTTTATGTCTTGAAAGCAACAAGACCAGCTTATGCTACGTGCCATTGTCGCCTCATTAACCAAAGGAGTTATTCCCTTATTGATTCCTTTAACACATCTCATGATGTTTGGAGTCGACTAAATCGTATCTTTACAAAAAGATCTCAGTTTTATATCATCCATCTCAAAGATTAGCTATCTAGACTCAACCGTGGTTCTCAACCTATCTCTGAATTTTTGCTTCAACTAAAGACCATTGTAGATGAGCTCTCCTCTCTAGGAGTGCCTCTCACTGATGCAAATCTTCTCATCTATTGCACTAGAGGTCTTGGTTCCTCATATAAGGAAATGATTGCTTCTCTAGCACCCAGGACTCTGCTGTAACATTCAAGGAACTCTATGATAAACTGGTCGATCATGAAACGTACTTGAGGGATGTGGACACTGTAGTTATCCAGGGTACCCTTCAACTTCACTACACTCAAGACCCTTTCCCCTTAAATTTCTCCAACCATCACGGCTGTAACAATTGCTAGACAGCTCTTCCACCACCCGATCTGAGCCCCGGCCTGTACCACATCCAGCAGGTTATCTGAACTCGGCTCTAACTCGGTACCCGTTTAATCTTTCTTCGCGGGAACTGACGCGGTGAACCTCTCCCTATCTGTTAGTTTTGTGTCATCCCTGCCCACTTAATGTTTACATACAGAAAGTTGTTTCCATACATTCATTCTCCTCAACCACAAATGAATGCTACCACCACAGCTCATCCAAATAGCAATTGGATTGTTGACACTGGTGCCACGCATCATGTCATTTCTCAGCTATCTAATATGACATTTGCTCATAATTATGATGGACCCGATGATATTCAATTTGGTAAGGTAATACCTTACCTATATTTCACACAGGTTCTCATACTATCTCTTCTCATTTTACGCTTTCAAATATTCTGCGTGATCTCCAATTGTCCCGGAATATTATATATGTTGCAAAGTTTTGTAAACAAAATGGTACATCTATTGAATTTTTTCCCAACTTTTTTCTTTCGAAAGATCTCCTTACCCGGAAACCCTTCCTTCGCACGTTGAACCATGATGATCTTTATGATTGGCCAACTGCCTCTTCGTCCCACTGTCAAGTCCATAAGGTCACTGTCTCGCCTTCCTTGTGGGATGGACGCCTCGGCCATCCATCTCTCACGGTAGTTAATCATTTAGTTAATTCTACATGTTAGATGGTTCCTCTAGTTTGTCTTCTACATTCACTTGTCATTCCTATTTAGCTAATAAAAGCCCTAAGTTGCCTTTTGCTATGTATAGTATTACTAGTACCCATTCTTTGGAATATATTTATTCAGACGTTTGGGGACCAAAGTCCCATTACTTCAACAAATGGTTTTAGTTATTAAATTATTTTTGTTGATCGCTACTCTAAATTCATTTAGCTATTTTCGATTCGTCTTAAATCAGATGTATCTAATACTGTATGTCATTTTAAACTTCACGTGGAACATCAACTTAATAACAAAATTAAAAATTTTTATTCCGATGCGAGTGGTGAATTTGTTGCACTTTGCAATATTTTCAACACCTTTGGCATTAACCATCTTGTCACTCCTCTATATACCCTGGAGCTCAATGGATTTGCGGAGCGTCATCATCGACATATTGTTGAGACAGATCTTATGCTCATCCATCAAGCCTTCCTTCCCAAACAATACTGGACATATGCATTCCAAACTGCTGTTCATCTAATCAACCGTTTGCCCACTCCAAAACTAGAACTTCAAAGTCCCTACAGTATCCTATTTCATGCTTTTCCCAATTATAAATCTCTTCAGCAGTTCGGTTGTCTCAGATTTCCTTGGTTACGACCATCCATTAGAAAAATTACTGACGAGGGTTTTACTCACAGAATTTACCAACGGAAAAAGTTTGTTGCTAACCGCGGTTTCCAACCAAAATCCTATTATCACCAACGGTAATTTTCCTTAGTGTTTCCTCCTTTTTTAGTAGTGTCCATTCGAGTTATATTCTAGTCAATAATAATATATCATATCTACCAGGAGCCTTTTTTCCCCTTCCATTCGTTCTTCAATTTAAAAATTGTTTAAAAATATACTTCCATTTTCGCTTATGCGCCTACATGACTCAGGCGTATGAAGAAGACATGATGGAAGTATTCTAAATAGGAATCGATCACTACAAAACCATAATGATGGAAAGGCAAAAAATTACGCTAAGTTCGAATTGACACTCAAAAATTCTATCAAATTCCATATTGAGGACACTTCCAATGATCTAAATTGTAGAAATATAGATAAATGAATAGAAAAGTTGTTACCACTCGTTATGTTGCTTAATCAGAACCCTATCCATCTAAAAGGGTGGTTGACTAAGCATTAGGTTGAAAAAGATGAAAAGTTGTTACAACTTGTTATATATGTTGCTTAATTAAAACCCTATCCATCTAAAAGGGTGGTTGGCAAAGCATTAGGTTGAAAAAGATTCCACATATAGATAAATAAACGACAACTAAATAATTAAGCTTATATAGAAGCATACTGAAAACGTAACTTTTGACTCAAAATTATATGTCAAAATTGAAGGTCTTGCGAAAAAAATATACCTAATAAAATTCTTGAAGTGAAAGAAAATGATGTGTCTTTAGGCATCAAGGTTATTGGTGCTTTGGCATCAAGATAATTCCACGTATACGTGGATTACTGGTACTATAAACACACGTTACAAGGTAGGCGAAAACGTGTGAAGCAGCCAAAGAAAATATATTGAGGGCAATTGAGAAGAGGATGGGGCATGAGGGTTAGTTTTGTTGTCTTTTGTCTTGACGAATTGCACGTGGGAATGGCGGAGCAAGGAGTTATTGAAAGACTGAGCTAAAAGAGTGAGTTACATATTACATATGACTAAATTACCCTTTAAAACAAGTAAAAAAGTATTTTTTTTTTTTGCGCCAATTTAAACCGCCCCGCCCCGTCCAGCCCAGCCCAAAAGCTACCATTGCACGTGGTAATATTTGGAATTAGACTACCATAGCGAATTGGTTAGTTTTGTTGTCTTTTGTCTTGACAAATTGTACGTGGGTAATATTTAGAACTAGATTTTCACTCGTTCGTTGCAAGGTTAGACATCTTATCAAAGTATCTACGTAAATATCAATATTTAATTTTAATAAATTATGATAAATAATGAGTAAAAATAAATTTTCGTTTCTGTTAGCATCATCTTACAATAATTATAATGTACAGTAAATTAAAAGCAATTAACACAATCTACTATCATATGGTATGACATCATATGGTTATATATAACCATGTAGCGTGCATCGAAACACGACGTATAGGAAATCACAACCATGTTGTGTGTCTCAGTACATTCCATGTGGCCACATGGTAGTAACATATACCATATAAACATATAGTATAAGATCATTTTTACTATTAAATGACATCATTAAAACAAATAAATTTATTTACCCTATGATACACAACAGAAGAGGGATTACATAATATGAAATGATTATTAGCTCAATGACATTTTGTAGTAACATATATATATATATTTATATTTTTTACAAATATATTAGATCGTCATGGATGATGTAAACTATAAAATCATATACATCATAACAAAATAAGATTAATTAATCTCAAATAATAAATATGAATAACTCACCGTTTGATAACATATAATGAAATTAATAACTATTAATATGTGTATATATATATGAAGTAAAAACGAACTGAAAGAACCAAACCAAATGAATACTCTTCATTATCAATTTCATTAGTGGCATGACAGTTGAGGACTATGAGAAAGTGTGTGAGTGAGTGAGTGAGAAAGAGAGAGAGGGAAAGGGGAGCAAAGAGAATATTCAAATAAGAACAAAAAATTAAAAACCAAAAAGTAGAAGGGATAAACATCAAAGGTACTGTATTGGTTACCACAAAATAATCAAAATGACCAAAAATCCCCCACTTGAAGCATTTTGGGCCGGAAAATTGCGGTCAAACTGTACCATAGCACTTCTCATTTTATTAATATATAGATTAGACAACCATAGTGAATTGTGTCATCGGCAGGTTACGTTATTAGAAAACTAGAGAGATGAGAGTTAAGTGCAGAATTTGCAATGTAAATAGAGGGCCCTAGTTTTGGTTAGGGAGAGATTGTGAAGGTGAGGAAATATTGTGTTGTAAGGTTTTCTCATTAATAAAAGAATCTCTTCTGCGTTAATTTTGTGTTTCTTTTCTTCCATTCATTCTTTTATGTTTTGTTTCCGATGCATGGAGGAATTTGTGACTAATTTCCTAACAGTGGCATCAGAGCAATTAAGGAGGGAGCTATTTTTCCCAACATAAATTGGTTGCTAATTTACTTATTTTGATTAGCATGCCAATTTTTCAAATAAGTTTGTTTAACTTAATTATATGTAATGACACCTAGAAATTTATAAGTGGTTTTCTATAGAATTATAGCCATTTAGGAATCTATATCTATATATACATAAAAGCAATACAGTTTCCTATTATCGTTTTTCCAACCAAAATTACTTTCTAGATCCAGTTTCCGTGTATTGGCTATTGATTTAACACTTAATCATAGCCTTTGACTAATTTTTTATCTTTTTATTATTTTCATTTATTTTTATCTTTTTATCTTATATATTGCCTTACAGAACATCACAAATGGATAATTTAAATAACTAAATTAAGATCTTAACTTTTCTATATAAATTCCCTTACATCAAAGGAAAGTTTCACATATTGTATCTTAATAAGATAATACGTGCAATTATATAGATTATTATCTTCTGAATTCGGTTTTCTATATCCAAAAAAAAAAATAATAATTGAATTTGGTTTTTTTAAAACAGTTTTAAATCTGTGTGATTTTTAAATCTTATTTTATATAATGTAATTCATTGGCATTTATGCAAAATTCGCAATATGAGTTCGGTTTTTTTTATCTTTTTATTATTTTCATTTATTTTTATCTTTTTATCTTAATATATTACCTTTATATAAAGAACATTACAAATGGATAATTCAAATAACTAAATCAAGATCTTAATTTTTCTATATAAGTTCCCTCACATTAAAGGAAATTTTCACATATTTTATCTTAATAACGATAATAAATGCAATTATATAGATTATCACTTGAATTTAGTTTTTGTACATGTAAAAAAAACTTTATCATAATAATTGAATTGGGTTTTTTTAATAGTTTTAAATGTGTGTGATTTTTAAATTTTATTTTATGTAATATAATTCATTAACATTTATGCCAAATTCACAATATGAAATCAGTTTTTTTAATCTTTTTACCATTTTCATTTATTTTTTATCTTTTTATCTTAATATACTAAATTAGGATCTTAACTTCTCTATATTTCCCTTGCATCAAATGAACTTATAAGTTCTTTTTAATTTTATTTACCTTTTTAATTTATTACCAACTTATAGATTCCCTTTTTATCTTTCATTTCGTTTTTATTTTTCATTTTCCTTCTTATATTATCACTATATTTTACAATTTTTAATTCCAATTGCCAAATCCGATTTCATTTTATCTAAAAATATCCCTCTTTCTTTATTCACATTTTCGTTCTTTATTCTAACAGAATTCATTCCATCTAAGAACTTTCCCACTTTACATTTAAACTTTTCAATCCTTATCTTGAGCGTTTTTACTTTAGATCAATTTTTTTTTTATTTTTTTGTTTCAATTTATGTCATACCATCAGATAACTTCCGAATCGGTTCTAATATTCATATCAAGTCAAAAAAGTTAGCAGTTCAATGTCATCAGACAGATTTTAATTAAATAATTGAAAACAAAATTAATTTTTATCTAAAATAATGTTAAAATTTTATTCTTTTTTAAGAGCTATTGAAAATATGATTTTGGGCATAGAAAGTGAATCTCACATTAGTTATTTAGTGAAAATAATTAAAGATGTAGATATATATTCAACTACTTAGAGAAAGGTTTATAATATGGTCTTAACTTATGGGCCTTGAGTTTTCAAAAAGTTTAAAATTTTAATAGGTCATTATTGAAAAATTTTTTATTATAAACTGGTGAACTGTATTTGTCTTTATCTCATACCATCGAATTGCTTTCTAGATTGATTCGAATATTCACAAATGTTTAGAAAATTAGACCAATCATCGAACTTGAAAAGCTAACGGTTCAAGTTTATCGGACCGATTTTAATTAAATAATTGAAATAAATTAATTTTTACCTAAAAGAATGTGGAAAAAGAACATTCCTGTTTATAATTTTTTTATCCTTACCATTTAAGAAAAATGTTGAAATTTTGTTCATTTTTTAAGAGCAATCTAAAATATGACTTTGGGCATAAAAAAAATCTCACATTGGTTATTTAGTGAAAAATTGAGGATATATGTCTATAATAAGCTACTTGGAGAAGGGTCATGCATAAAAAGGCCTTGGCTTATGGGTCTTAAACTTTCAAAAAGTTTAAAATTTTAACGGATCATTGTTGAGAAAAAGTTATTGTAAACCGTGTCCGTCTTTATTTCACACCGTCAGATTATTTTCCGGATACAATATTTACAATCTGGTCATAGAACTAGAAATGCTAAATGTTCAAGGTCATAGGACCGATTTTTATTAAATAATTAATAAATTAATTTTTACCTGAATTAATGGGAAAAAAGAATATTCGATTTTATAATCTTTTGATATTTACTGTTTAAAATAATATTGATAATTTATTCTTTTTTTAAGAGTAATTAAAAATACGACTTTGGACAAAAAAAAATCTCATATTAGTTATTTAGTGAAAAAAATTGAGTATGTATACTTATACTAAGCAACTTAGAGAAGAGTTATGCATAATAGGACCCTTCATTTTATGGGCTTTAAGCTTCTAAAAAGTTTAAAATTTTAAGATATCATTATTGAGAAAAAGTTTATTGTGAGCTAACGAACCGTATCCACCTTATCTCACACCGTTGGCTTGTTTTTCGGATTGGTTTCAGTATTCAAAAATTTTCTTCAATATTTTCCTTAGGTTATTTTTAGACTATTTTTTATCTTCATTAATGAAAGATATCGTATTATGGGTAGCACATATATATATATATTTTTTTTTACAGACATGTAAATGATCAAATATTATAGTTTAAGTGTGACACTTACAAAATAAAAACAATATACATATATATAATGAAATCAAAACGTAATTTAATTTATATATTGAAAAGAATTTAGTCCAGTTATTATTAATATTATTATTCTTTTCTCTCTCTACTTAAAAGACATGTAACCTATAGGACGAAAATGAAAATAAAGATGGTTGACCATATTTTTTTTTCTGAAAGGAAAAGATGGTTGACCGTAATTTGGAAAGTAAACAGAAACTTTATTACACACCTATATATTTATATAAGCCAAAGCAAATTCTTTTCTTTTACACTAGTCTATCTCTCGTGCGATGCACAGAAAATAATGAGTGATTAAATAAATAATTATGGGATAATAAATTGTTTGAATAATCAGAGATAGCTATGTCATCGTCATGTAATAATTTTAACCAATTAAGTGTCTTTCACTATATACCAAATTTGTATATTTGAAGTGAATTATATTTTTACTGTGTTATTTCTTGTAGAGTTTTCTTCTAATAATCAGATAGCTATGTCATCGTCATATAATAATTTTAATTGATTAAGTGTATTTGCATTATATAGCAAATTTATATATTTCAAGTGAATCATATTTTCGCTGTATTATTTCTTGTAGACTTTATACTGAATTTGCTAAGTCTTTATATTAACCGTGTTATATTTCTACTTTTACAAAGTGAATTAGTTATTATTTTTACGTAGAAAGATATCTGTTTTCGCATAAAAGGAAAAATTTCTACCCATTTCCCCTACCCGACTTTCCTACATTGCTAGGCCAATAACAGCAATTTTTCAGTGTTGATCCAAGCTTGCTATAAACACAAAAGTATATATCGTGCTCAACAATGCAAAGTGCAAGACTCCATGAGATTCAAAAGATATTGTATCGATTTTTATTCCCACGGTTATCGTGAGTTACAGATTTCTTACTAAAATAAAATAAAAAATAATGTGTAAAAAAAGTGTATCATTTTGCAACATTAGAGAGATTCTGGCCAAAAAAACTTTAGGAAAAATACCATTCCACAATTAAGAATGTAGGTAGTTATATAAAGTGGGTAGCTTATTTGAGAATGTCGGTAGTTATACCCAAAAATAAATAAAAAGGAGAGAGAAATTGTCGCTAGAAAGCAATTTTTTAGATTCAAAAAAAGAAAAATAATAAAAAAATATGAGATACATAATAAAGTAAAAATAAAGACGTTTAAAACATAAGAAAATATGTGCAAATTTTATGAGAATGTGAGTGCTTGTATAAAGCAGGTAGTTATATAAAAAATGAAAGAAAAGAAAATTGTCGCCAAAAAACAAATTTTGATTAAAAAAGAAAAATAATAAAAAAAATCTGAAATACGTGATAAAATTAGAAAATGAACTTAGATGGTTATACAAAGTAGATATTTATTCATATTAAAAAAAAAAGTAATAGTTATTCTTTAAAAAAATGCCAAAAAGCATTTAGAAAATGAAAAAATAAATTGAGATCCTGAAATCTCCTATGAGCGGAAAAAAATTCTAGAATTACTGCTCATTTTCTATATTATAGATACCAGCCAAGCCTACCATTTATGTAACAAGGCAAAAGTCTAATTTCACCTATTACCTCTATCTACCCTAGTAAGGGTACAAAACAAAAAGTATAGTAATAGGATCGGCAAGGTTTGGTTCTTATTTCATTTCATCACACCCATATATACATGGAGTCAAGGTAGCATCACTTAGCATCTAAACATGTACGGATAAAGCGGCCCGTACCAACGGAGTAGATATGTATAGTAGACAAAACATAGTCTTTCCTATCATTGTATATCAAAATCTCATCATCTTCTATTCGGTCCTCGTCAAAAGGTGTATTCATTTTACATATCCTAGTAGTCTAGGTCACATGTATTTCAGTCAGATCTTCAGTGAGCTTCACATGTCGGGCGGTTCTTAATAATTTCCTCATCTGCTGGCAAAGCCATCTACAGTACAAAGTAGATATGAGAGCAACACTACTCAGTAAATATGATAATATCGCATGTAATCTATGAATAAGGGCCCTACATATTCATACAACGCATCAAAAGAGCTCAACATATTCAAGGCCATGAGTATGTGCGTATATGCCTTGTCGGAGCACTCGTCTTGGTCACTACCGTAACTCAAAGTTATCTCTACGTGTCTATCGTTGCCAAAACTTGGCTCAAGAAACTAAAAGGACTTATCAATCAAATTGAATAAAGGCAAGGCCTGTGAAATCAACCGCTGGGTCTCAACTTTACGTCTAGAGTATATACCTAGTTAGTGGTTGCCGAACCTCCAATACACATAAGGGGTGCAGTGCCCCAAATGTAATATATATATATATATATATATTCGGACAACAATATCAATAATTGGTGCATTATATAGACTTTTTGCATTGATGACCAATCATCATAATGCTTCAAATGCATCACGTCAACTTTCAATGCAATAAGTATTTAAATAATCACATGTAAGAACATATATCACCTAGTCGAATCACATATAAACAAGTATTTCACGTTAACTTTGTACTGTAGTTGTAGTGATCATATTTACCTTGACCGTTAGTAGCTTGACTAGTTCCTGCATTACGTACATTATATATTAATAATCTCTAAATCTAATATTAACCAAAGGTGTTACAATTAGAAGAATAAATGATATGCATATTCTAATATAACCTATATAATCATATGTATTGCTGACATTTAATGACCCAGAAACTTAATGAATATAACTCTAAGAATTAAAAATGAATAGGATAGTTTTGTTTGGAAAATGACACAGCTGGACATAATCGTGAATGGTTTTAGCATTTCAAAACAATAAATGAATTCAAGGCTTTGGCAGAAACGTAAGTTATAACTAATATATATACATTACTTGGCGTCAACCGCCAACAATAACGTGGCCAGCCAAAGAACAGTCGGCCAGCCGGGCATAAAGGGTGGCTGGCCGCTAGATGTCTTATGAAGGTGGTCAGCCGACTCTCCTAGGTGGCTGGCCACCTTCAAAAGAAATTAGAAAGAAAGAAGGAACAAGCGTGTACTTGCGTTTCGGATTTTTCATGCATTTAAAATCGACGATTGTGTGCACTATTTATGGGTTTAAATGAGGGCTGACTTGCAATTTCAAATTTTCTCCTGATTACAAATTGATCCTTAGGCCATTATTCATAAAAATAAAATCCCTAAGGTTTATGGAAAATATTAGAAATTTGCAAATAAATTAAAACAAATATTTTGGGTCGTTACATTAAGGGCTATTAAAAATGTGACTTTGGGCATAAAACAGAAATCTCACCTTGGTTATTTAATAAAAAGAATTGAATATGTATACATATATTAAACAACATAGAGAAGTGTCATGCACAGTAAAGCCTTAGCTTATGGGTCTTGAATTTCCAAAAAGTTTAAAAATTTAATACATCATTACTAAAAAAGTTTATTGTGAACGATGAACTGTGTATGTCTTTATCTCATACTATTAGATAGTTTTTCGAATTGGTTCCAGTATTTACAAATTTGCTTTAATGTTTTCTTAGTTTTTTTAGACTATTTTTTATCTTCATTGATCAAATATATCGTATTATGGGTGACTCTTATATTTTTTTTACACACACGTAAACGATCAAATATTATAGTTTAAGGGCATTAGAAATGTGACTTTGGACATAGAAAAACAATTATTTAGTGAAAAGAATATAGGATGCATGCATATTATTAAACTACTTAGAGAAATATTATGTATAATAGGGCATTACTTTATGGGCGTCTTCGACGCTCTTCCGATCTAGTTCAAATTTCTAATTGATCATTATTAAAAAGTTTTATCATGAATCGATAAATCGTATCCATTTTTTTCGCACACTACTTGATTGTTTTTTAAATTGGTGCCAGTATTCGCAAATTTTCCTTAATGTTTTCCTTATCTTTTTAAGACTAGTTTTTATCTTTATTAATGAAAGATATCATATTACGAGCAGCACCTCTATTATTTTTTCATATACATGTAACCAATCAAATATTATAGTTTAAATCTTTTTTATACAATTATGTTTAATCTGATATTATCTGGTATTATCATTCCGTGTAACGCACGGATGAAAATCTAGTCTATATAATCTTCAAAGTGTTATTTATCAATTAAGTTTAATAATTTAATTTAATAATAATAAGATAGTAAGATAATTATAGGCTAGGATAGTATATTTTACCATAAGGTACAAGTCAAATAAAAGAAAATTTCACTACAACCCTTTTTTTTAAGGTAGAAAATTTCACTACATCTTTTTTGAAAGTAAAATTTCACTACAACTTAGTTGCTAGAAAACTATAAATAAATATTCTTTCAAAATTTAACAAATTACGCAACGAATTTAAAGATGTAAAAGGTGCAATTTTCTCTTGAGAACATTAAAAGCCGGTCAACCAAAATTCGTTCTCTTTGTTATTTGGGCAACCAAAATATAATGTAGACTTATATATGATAATAGTGAAGTCAAAAAGCTTAAGTATTTTTTTTTTATAATTCCTGAAATTTATTAGAAATTGGCAAACTATTTTTTTTCACATAAACATATGTATGCCTCAATTAAAAAAAAAAAAAAAAAAGTGTTGTCCCCGGGCATATGGTGCAGTTGCAAAGGGCAAGCCTGTAGATGGCGGTGTCCCCCGTAAGGTCACCTGTTCGATTCTTGGTTGTTGCGCTACATATCACGATTTACCTCCTCAACAGAGCCCTAGAGCAGGGGTTGTGGAGGTACTCGTGATAAGGCGT
This sequence comes from Nyctanthes arbor-tristis, assembly GCA_963692815.1. Lineage (NCBI taxonomy): Eukaryota > Viridiplantae > Streptophyta > Magnoliopsida > Lamiales > Oleaceae > Nyctanthes > Nyctanthes arbor-tristis. The sequence goes on from CAVNYN010212764.1 coordinate 86,719, forward strand.
TACAAAAAA